>CM077171.1:37898354-38135854 GCA_039654105.1 Coreius guichenoti
AAGTACAGCCCCCTCTCTCGCTCTATTTCACGACTCTTGGAATGCTGTTTTCCATCCATCTCAATCCAGGAGGAACAACTTCGGTTTGATTTGGCATGTGATAGATGTATCCCACACAACACCTGCGGCGTCCTCCAGGGCTTCCATCCATCAAAAGAGCTTTATTGTGTGCCTAGAACTGCCCCCAATGTAGAACAAAACAGCTTTATGTGTAAAAAAGATATAAAAGGTATTGGTTCTTCCAACTTTCTGCTGTTGCCCACAAGTTTCTGAATGTGATATAACTTTCCCATGGAGTTTCCCACCAGAAACAGATGTTTGGAGGGTGTGAGTGCAACAAACAGTTGCTATTATTTTGGCAGTGCAGTGGCTTAATTAAATGCAGTGAAGAATTAACGGTAATATTTCGGAGAATGACTGAACATGACGTCAAAGTATCAGTTGAGTTTTGATTAGATTAGACTTATCCTCAACTCTTGAATGTTCTTCGCAGCTGTAAGACCTCCAATGACTGCAGGCACAGGGAGTGTCGTATTCTATGATGGTGTTCCCATTCCGAATGGCAACTGCGTTGTGTCATTCAACAAAATGAGTTATTAAGACTCAAACACTTTGCTACTTTTGGCTTGGCAGGCAGTACGCCCAACATCATTAGTTATTGGCACACAACAACTGGTCTAAAGGTCTCACAGTCTACAGCAGACACCCTCCAAGTTTAGTGCTTCTAATTTCAACATGGTGGCTTTCCCCCCTCCCTCTCGTTTGCATCCACTCTTCTGTTCCAGCTCTTTGACAGGCGCAGGTTTTATTTATTTGCATTTTGCTCAGGGTGCAGGTTTTATAGTGCCTTTGGGTAATGCAGAGTTAATGTACAACTTTCTGTTTTTTCCCCCTCTGCTCTTTAAACCTTCCTTAAGTGTTTAAACACCCAGGGTAATGACGTAGTGTTGTGAAATTGAAAAACCATGCTGGAGTCGGAGACGTTGAAATGCTTCAGCGGTCCCTGAAGAGTGAAAGTGAATATAGGGGAGAGAGTCGGACAAGGAGGAGACAAACTGGAAAACAAGGTATTTAAAGAGAAGGAAATTGAGTTAGAATCAACCAAAAATAGCTATAAAGAAATATTTAGGGCTGATACAAAGAAAGTTTTCCATTTGATTCAAAGCTCTTGATTCAATTACCATTTCAATTCCAGTTAATTTAGGTGTATTTGAAGGCACAATATGTAAGATTTTTAGATTAAAATATCCAAAAACCACTAGAACAATGTTATATATTTTGTTGACTTGTGTACTTACATTTTCCCAAATGTTTCCAAGGATATTTAAATCCAGAAAGGACGCACCGTGTCCGTGCGACGCCTATCAATGACATAATACCTGCGTTACCCTCGATTTCTGGTTTTATTTGGTAGAAACCATGGAAACACCAAAATATGTTTTATTAGAGAGGTGAGCAACTGTTTGGATACATTCATCGACAGAAAACTAATGATTGTTATATAGCTCAACACAGTTAGTCATTGTTTAAATCTTGTTTTCTTGATTTACTGCGAGTACCATATTTTACCATGCCTAATATCGATCTAGCTTACTGCAGTGTAGCATTATAACATAATTTTCAACACTCAAATAATGTATGTAATATGATAAAACAGCACTGTGTTACCCCACATACGCATTAATGGAAGAAGCGGAAGCAGTCGTCTGGCAAAATAAAAGCTCCACTGCTCTCGAGCCGTGTGTCGCGCTTGTCTCTCATTAGCAATCGCTCCAGCGGCCTCGTTCCGCTCCCACCCTGCTTCATACTATAGTAACGTTAATAAATCTTTAATATATTTGCTCATCCATGAACATAATTTCTGCCCAAGTCCCATCAGATTCTTTTCCACCGGCTGTAGAGGTGAAGACAACAACTCCCATGATTCCGCGAAATCAAGGCATCATCAAGCTACGCCTTTGTTTTGAATAAGCGACCTCTAGTGGAGAAAATTACATATTGTGCCTTTAAATTACAATGAAAAAAATTCTCCTTCAGCTTTTGCTGTAAATTGCATTCTAACTTGGTACGTAACAAAATTAAAATTATTAAAACAAATTATTTTACAGTTTTACAGTTTACATTTAAAGTTTAATATAAATTATTAAAATGACCCACAACTTATAGATATTTATGTAATAAATATGCTAATCAACACAACCAAAAACTAAAGTTTAAAAGCTTTAAATAGCATTTTCCCCCTTATGTTAAACTGGTATTTTACCATTATTTATTGAAAGATTATTGTAAACTTTTAAACTCATGAACAGTTTAGTTATAAATAAAAATACTCCATCCATCTTGTAGGCTAATGTATTAAAATGTTCCATCACTGGAAATTATGATTACTTGATGTGCACTGGTCGATTTGATCACAAGTGGACAACGTTAAATACAGGTGTAAATGGGGTCTAAACCTTTTTGAGCTTGTCCACTTTCGACCACAAGTCGTCGAAAACACATTCGACCGGACTGCTTTTGTAGTGTAAACGGTTATGTGGTCGAATGTGTTCAAACAGCCACAAAAGAACACCTACCGCCTACTGACATAATGCGTAAACATTATGGGAAGCACACTAGCCAGACGGGATCTTTGTCAGCTGAAGACCCAAGTTTGGTTTGAAGACGAAAAACGTACCAAGCACAATGTTCTCTCACCATTCCTGATTTCTAACATGCACTCACTTTGTTCGGCGTTGTCTTGCAGCTGTCAGAGCAGAAACAAATGCTGATGCTCTCCGTGTATTTTTCCATCATCTCTGGGCACGTTCTGGGCCCTACTGGAAACATTGTCGTTATTAACACTAAGAGTGTTCAAACTAAAATGAAGAACTATTGAACAGGTTGATCAATTCTAAAGAATATGATCAAACAAGTTCAGTTTCCCTGCACTTTTCCCACCGCCTTCAACAGGACCCAGAAAATGTAATTAGTTTGGAGCTACCGCACACTTTATGTTCAACAGTTTACATTCATTCATTTACACTTAATGTTGTAACTCCCATATGTTCTTGATCTCCTCAGAAACTTCATGGAAACATCTCAAGATCAAATGCGCCAGCTGCGAAAGCCTCCTCAGTATGTATAAAACAGGAGATAACTATGTTAGACAAGGGTTACTTCCTTCCTCAGAGATCAATACAGTCTTGTTGCCCTCTGTTTAGTTCCAGCGCTTCCTTTCCTTAATTCTGTTTTTTCCTTGATATATAAAAGTGATTGGCTCTCTTGCTGCCAAAACTTGTCTTGCACGACCGTAAAAAACAGCTTCCCCACAGCAGCTTTTTCAAATTTTGGGCTTGTGACACTGCCAAAAGCCACAAATTACCCCCCTCTAGCAACAGCGAATTAGGAACAATTTTCTGTTTGCTATAAAAAATGGGAAAAAGAAAGGCGAGGGTAAAATATAGCTTACACCAGAGACCACCAAAGCAGGCAGCGCAGAAATGAAGTGCATGCTCGCCCTGCTGACGGTTTGGGTGGCAGGGCGGCATTTGGCATTTCATGCACTTGCAGATACTCATAGTAATCAATTCGCTAAAACATGGTGTAATGTTTCAACTCAATGAGGTCACGCTTAGAGAGAGAAAAGCAGGCGTATTAATAGCATGCCTCGATGGAGAACAGGCTTCTTTTTTTTTTTTTTTTAAATGAGGGATTGAGGCCGATTGTCCCAGAGAAAAGATGCTTTACACCAAATCCTCTCCAGCTTCCTTTAAGCTTTGGTCTATTGGATTAAGGATCAGAAGGGAATAAGCATAATTTTTTTCTTCTGATACAAAGCGTGAGGTTTGGCTAAGTGTCCACTATGAATGCCAGCTCATGATTTTTCCCTTCCATAACTCGTTCCAATGCCTTTTAAAAGTCCAGGTCCAAGTTCTTCAACACCGCTGCAGAAGTTAACGGAGAAGAGCGGAAAACCAAACCAAAGAGTAAGGTTGAGGTTGAGGAATTGGTGAGGTTAAGAGCCAATCTCCTGCTGCAGCTCTCGCTGCTGGTGGTCCACAAACCTCATGTAGTTCCCATAGCAACACCCAGCAGCTGAGGGTGAAGGAGATTTTGAATAAACCACCTGACCATCCCCACGTCAGCATAATCAAGCTTTGGGCCCATTGAAAAAACACGGCAACAGTAACCAGAGCCTGAAACGCACATTAACCCAGTTCTGTAGCCTCTGACCCATATGTTAATTATACTTCCTGTTCTCTTCCTGATTACATGACAGCAGGTTTAAGCTCATTCACAAAGGAATCAGCTCATTTTTGGGTGGAAGCACCATTTTATGTTATTATGCTTGTTCAATTTTTAGCTGAGAGACATTTTTCATTCAAGAAATGCCACATAAAAATAAATGTTATCTCATATAGAAATTTAGTGACCAAAAAACATTCTGAATGGAATACTAGCTTAATACTTACTGAATGTTGCATGTGCAGGTTATACTGTATACTGCATTCATTTTTTTATTCAGTTTTTGTCACATGACCTCATATTTTAGTGGTGTCCAGCCTTAGAAATTGATCACCTTAAGAAAACTTAACATTTGAAATATAGTTTTGGCCAGTCCATATATTGCCACTAGCATTACTGTTTAGAAATAGTGTGCATAGTATGCTGTGCTATTATAGATTCTGCAATTATCTGATTGTTCTGACCATAGACTGTAAAAAAAGATGGACAACGCGCCATCACTTTCTTTCGTTGACGTAAGTGAAGCCGCCAGTGTCCAAATATGCCGCTGACATCTTGGGTCTCGAGTCTGTGCAGTAGTGAGCGCGAAGTGGAGCCGTGATATCAAGGTCCTGCCCACACTCCCGCCTAATCAACAACTTTTTGTGAAATAAACAGTTATGGAAAGTAGAGATTAAAGTTAAAGCTCCAATCCTCTCCCGAAAAATGTCCGTTAGTGCCTCAGTGACTACTTCTCTCAGAGAAGCCATCAATCACAGCTGTCAATCATAATGTAACACCCCCGTTTTTATAGCATCAAATAACTAACTAAAACCAAACTTATTTAAAGAACGAACCCTTAAACTAACATCAGCGTGATAAAAACTGCCTAAAATGACAGAAACCATCTTTGGAAAAAATGTATTTGAAGTGTAATTTGATTGTTTAGTTTGTCTACTATGTCCCATTACATTTCATGGAGAGGGCGGGGTTTATGACCTATACTGCATCCAGTCACCTGTGGGGCGAGCAAGACTCTTTGGCCTCAGTTTTCAGGTGGCCAAACGTGTGGCCACCTGAAGAATGAACCACTCGTGTGGCACACTTTTACACAAAATTATAACTTCAGAAAATGGCTGAATTCAGATTAGCATAACATATTACTCTTACTGTAATGTTTAGCCAGTGAATCAGTGAAGTGTATTTTTATTTTTATCCTCATTGTCCTAGAGATGAAATATCTTTTCTTTTATTTTAATCAGTTTACATCATTTTTTCAAGGTAAGAAATGTAAAGTTTAAGTAAGCAGAAATATTTGAGTAAACTAATTCATACATTTAACTCCAAATTATCATGTAATCTCAATTTAAATATTTTAGTAGTGGAAACATGGCTACTTTAACTAGCTAATTGGTACATACAATGCTTTGATAGCATTAGCGTAGCATAACACTTGCTGAATGAGTACAGCAATAAAATACATTTAACATATATCTGCCCCCCCCCCCCCCCTAAATTAAAAGAAACAAGTTCATGAAACAAAAAAGCAATGAAATAATTCAGATTACTTGAAATGTGTCAGTTTTGTGAACTCAAAAGAAAAAGAAAGTTCTAAATACTCATAAAAGTTAATTTGATTGAAGTAATTTGTTTAATTTGAGTTGGCTCTACCCAAACCAATTAATTACTTTTTTTTTAGTGTGTTTGTCTATATGTATGCGAAATGTATGCGTATGGAACCTTTTTATTGTATATTGCATAAATTACATTTTAAAAAGTGACTAAAACCATTTTTAAACAGTATACCGCTATATTTATTTCTGGTTCATAACACTGAGATTTGAGCACAGTTTACTATATATTCTACAATGTTTACAATATAAAGTCTACAATTTTAGTATGCCTAGTATGCTCTTTTAGAGCATTAGGTTTCTTTACCCAGTATGCACTAAGCGTGAGCATCAGGGCTCCATGTGCATGGAAGCAGCAGGGTGCCTCAGAGGTTAGCAGACAACCATACACCACTTCTTAACATGAACACATTAAGCAGTCCTAATTAAATTTCTCATTTTCTTTCCCTATGGGCCATTTGCACTTCCTTTTTTCTCTCTCCATCTTTCCCATTGCCGTTCATTCATCTGCTCTGCCCATTGGTGGAGGAGCATGGCTGAGGTGTTAGCTCATTCCCCTTCTGGGTGGCTTTCCTGCAGTATTTCACTGTCATCTACTGGCAAATTGATTTTGGCAAAGAAACCAGCTGGGTGGGAATGGGGAGGGGGCATACGTATGCACACATTTCCCACATACATACATATTGAAATACACTGGCATACGTGTGCACGCAAATGTATGTGCACTACTCGGTCACCCCTCAAATAAATAGTTTGGCTCAGTAGTGAGCAGAGGCCCTTTTGGTTCTGGAAAAAGGACACAAGCCCACTGACGAAAGGCGAAGGGTGGAGGTGTGGGGTGATTTATAACTCAATTCAGTGCAAATGGAGAGGCAGAGCGGCACAAGTTTCGCCAGGAAAAGCACATGCGTGTGTGTGGTGCTCATGAAAGTGTGTGTGAGCGGAACTGATCATTGTTGTGACATCAATGGCTACATCAAGTGCTGACATCATACAACATCTTCTTAGTCTTCCCTGTCATTATGAATGTACATCACTCGTAGTCGTAGTCTCTTATCAGTAGATCATTATTGTCCCTTTATGTTGCCGTGTCGGATTATAAAAAAACTGTTTACACCTGGTACATCCAGCTCTGGTGAGCCGATCACAAGTGGACAGCTGAGACAGATTGCTGTTTACAGTGGGTGTTTTCATGCATCTCAAATGTGTCTCCTGTGACCACTTGTGATCAGATTTCATTGAGGGGAGGGTCTCGGACATTTCACTTAATATGTCAGTGTGTTGCTTCTGGCTGATAAAGTGCCAAAAGTCAACACTTTGTTGCTTTTTATTTCATTGTTTCAGTCGGAATGCTTGTGTTTCAGTCGGAATGCTTGTGTTTTAGTCGAGCGCCTGAATTTGTATTGCAACATTAAAGGGTTAGTTGACCCTTTTGAAAAATGAAAATTCTGTCCTTAATTACTAACCGTTCCAAACACTTTTCCAAACACGTTCCAAAGACTTTCATTCATCTTCAGAACACAAACTAAGATCTTTTTGATTAAATCTGAGAGCTTTCTGTCCCTCCATTGACAGCTACACAACTACCACTTTGACGCTTCAAAAAGTTCATAAACAGATCGTAAAACTAATCCATATGAATTGAGTGGTTTAGTCCAAATTTTCAAGAGGGCCAGATCGCTTTATATGATGAACAGATTAAATGTAGGCTTTTATTCACATATAAACTTTCATTAACTCACACATCAGTTATGGTAAACGAAAGATCAAGCATGTTCACTTGACGTGCAAGAACCAATGAGGTTCATTCTCACGTGTTACACAGCACGTTTGAGCTTTAAGAACCAATGAGGTTCATTCTCGTTACGCAGCACGTTTGAGCTTTTGCAAGAACCAATGAGGTTCATTCTCGTGTTACGCAGCACGTTTGAGCTTCTGCAAGAACCAATGAGGTTCATTCTCGTGTTATGCAGCACGTTTGAGCTTAGCCAAGAACCAATGAGGTTCATTCTTGTGTTACGCAGCACGTTTGAGCTTCTGCAACAAACAATGAGGTTCATTCTCACGCGTTACGCAGCACATTTGAGCTTCTGCAAGAGCCAATGAGGTTCATTCTCACGTGTTACGCAGCACATTTGAGCTTCTGCAAGAGCCAATGAGGTTCATTCTCACGTGTTACGCAGCAAGTTTGAGCTTCTGCAAGAACCAATGAGGTTCATTCTCATGTGTTACGCAGCATGTTTGAGCTTCGCCAAGAACCAATGAGGTTCATTCTCGTGTGTTAGGCAGCACGTTTGAGCTTCGCCAAGAACCAATGAGGTTCATTCTTGTGTTACGCAGCACATTTAAGCTTCTGCAAGAACCAATGAGGTTCATTCGTGTTATGCAGCACGTTTGAGCTTCGCCAAGAACCAATAAGGTTCATTCTCGTATTATGCCGCACGTTTGAGCTTAGCCAAGAACCAATGAGGTTCATTCTCACGTGTTACGCAGCACGTTTGAGCTTCTGCAAGAACCAATGAGGTTCATTCTCATGTTACGCAGCACATTTAAGCTTCTGCAAAAACCAATGAGGTTCATTCTCATGTGTTACGCAGCACGTTTGAGCTTCTGCAAGAACCAATGAGGTTCATTCTCATGTTACGCAGCACATTTAAGCTTCTGCAAGAACCAATGAGGTTCATTCGTGTTATGCAGCACGTTTGAGCTTAGCCAAGAACCAATGAGGTTCATTCTCACGTGTTACGCAGCACGTTTGAGCTTCTGCAAGAACCAATGAGGTTCATTCTCACGTGTTACGCAGCACGTTTGAGCTTCTGCAAGAACCAATGAGGTTCATTCTCTTGTTACGCAGCACATTTGAGCTTCCTCAAGAACCAATGAGGCTCATTCTCGTGTTACACAGCACGTTTGAGCTTCCGCAAGAACCAATGAGGTTCATTCTCGTGTTACGCAGCATATTTAAGCTTCTGCAAGAACCACTGAGGTTCATTCTCGTGTTACGCAGCACGTTTGAGCTTCTGCAAGAACCAATGAGGTTCATTCTTGTGTTACGCAGCACGTTTGAGCTTCTGCGAGAACCAATGAGGTTCATTCTCACGCGTTACGCAGCACGTTTGAGCTTCTGCAAAAACCAATGAGGTTCATTCTCATGTGTTACGCAGCACGTTTGAGCTTCTGCAAGAACCAATGAGGTTCATTCTCACGCGCTACGCAGCATGTTTGAGCTTCCTCAAGAACCAGTGATGTTCATTCTTGTGTTACGCAGCACGTTTGAGCTTCCTCAAGAACCAGTGAGGTTCATTCTTGTGTTACGCAGCACGTTTGAGCTTCCGCAAGAACCAATGAGGTTCATTCTTGTGTTACGCAGCACGTTTGAGCTTTTGCAAGAACCAATGAGGTTCATTCTCACGCGCTACGCAGCATGTTTGAGCTTCCTCAAGAACCAGTGAGGTTCATTCTTGTGTTACGCAGCACGTTTGAGCTTCTGCAAAAACCAATGAGGTTCATTCTCATGTGTTACGCAGCACGTTTGAGCTTCTGCAAGAACCAATGAGGTTCATTCTCACGCGCTACACAGCACGTTTGAGCTTCTGCAAGAACCAATGAGGTTCATTCTCACGCGCTACGCAGCACGTTTGAGCTTCCTCAAGAACCAGTGATGTTCATTCTTGTGTTACGCAGCACGTTTGAGCTTCCTCAAGAACCAGTGAGGTTCATTCTTGTGTTACGCAGCACGTTTGAGCTTCCGCAAGAACCAATGAGGTTCATTCTTGTGTTACGCAGCACGTTTGAGCTTCCGCAAGAACCAAGGAGGTTGATTCTCGTGTTACGCAGCACATTTAAGCTTCCGCAAGAACCAATGAGGTTCATTCTCGTGTTACGCAGCACGTTTGAGCTTCCTCAAGAACCAGTGAGGTTCATTCTTGTGTTACGCAGCACGTTTGAGCTTCCGCAAGAACCAATGAGGTTCATTCTCGTGTTACGCAGCACATTAAAGCTTCCGCAAGAACCAATGAGGTTCATTCTCGTGTTACGCAGCACGTTTGAGCTTCCGCAAGAACTAATGAGGTTCATTCTCATGTTACGCAGCACATTTAAGGTTCTGCAAGAACCAATGAGGTTCATTCTCGTGTGTTACGCAGCACGTTTGAGCTTCCGCAAGAACCAATGAGGTTCATTCTCGTGTGTTACACAGCACGTTTGGGCTTCCTCAAGAACCAATGAGGTGAAATCTCTCGGATTTCACCAAAAAGATCTTCATTCGTGTTCCGAAGATGAACGAAAGTCTTACGGGAACAAACGGCTTCATTATAAAACAATTTTCAGTCTGATTCGTCATCCTTGATCAAATCTGATCACTGTTTCCCGCTGGTGTAATGACCTGCCTAATTCCACCCAAGTAGTCTTTAGCCATTTTCAAGAAACAGCTAAAGATCACATCTTTTTCGTGAACACTTGACTGATTAACACTAACACACCTTCACCTTACAAAAAAAATCCTTGCTGCATGCACTGTGCTAAGTGAGAATTGTCTCATGTTGAATAAATTGCGTTGATTGTTTTACCTCTTTTGTAAGTCGATTTGGATAGAAGTGTCTGCTAAATTAATAAATGTAAATGATATGAAATACAACTTGTTTCTAATTTGAGCCGTCTTATTTTCGGATATATTTTCCAATTTATTTTTCAGAATAGGTATTTTTTTAAAATTCCACAATAAAGAAGCAACTAACCAAACCAACCAGCTCCAAGACCTATCATATAGCTAGAATTATAAACTTTGATTTTAAAACAATACAAGGTGTTATTAATGAACTACACCCCATGAAGCATTGCAATATTTTATATTATATGCTTAGTGGGCGGACTGGAGAGCGCTGTTACCATGGAAATCATTTTTCCAGCTAATAGAGTGCAACAGTGCCTGCCCACTTTTTCAGCGTTGTTGGTTCCGGAAGTTTTTTTTTTTTTCATTAATTTCTCCCATAAGGATTTCAAAACAGTCTTTGTCAAAGCGTTACAAGCCATGAACCAAGCCAGTTATGAGGGGAATCATAACATTACAAACTTTGATTTGAAGCAAAAAAAGTATTTGAAAATCGGACAAAAAGACCAAGGTACAAGACTGTGTACTTAATAGCTTTAGTGAGGGAAAGAACTACAGTATGAAGCATTGCAAACAGCATAATCACATATAAATTAAAAATGATGGAGAAATATAAAACTACGCATTTAAAAAGGTAGATTATATTACATTATAAAATACTCATAATCAGACTACAGTTGCTTTTTTATTGATTACATGATTACATAGTCACACAAGGGCAGTAAACCATTTATAATTTATTGATTCCCACTAATTCTTTTCATGTTTTAAATGTTCCTTTCTAAAAACCATATTGTTTATATACATTCAGAAAGTCTTCTAGTTTTGTGAAATTGCACACACAGACCAGCCACAAGTCAGGTGGCTATAATTACATGGAAAATTGAGAGTCCACAAAGCATTTGATCACTGGATTTACATAAATAATTTCACTCTTAAGGAGTGTTTTCTCAACATCACAACACTGCCTATCGAATCAACTCCTGACAAACACATTCAGTAAGTCATGACCATGCATTGCTATGTCTTTAGAAGGCTATGTCTTTCAAACACATTTTTATTAATTTAACATTTTTATGATTTATTTAATTATTAGCTTTTCATTAAACTCACAAACCCCCTGCAATTCCTTAATGAACCGTCTGGGAAACCTTGACATAATGTATTAAAGTGTTAAAGGTCACTTCATGTTGTTGATATCAAAGAATGTAATATATTTTCTTTCTCTTTTTTTTACATCAATATGGTACAATATTATCCTATCCAGTTCAAACTGATGAGCAAGTTATATCAAAAGTAATCTAAAAGTAATAAAAAAAATAGTCAAATTATATTACCTAATATGTGGAATGTAATGAATTACATTACTAACTACAATTTTTGTCATGTAATTTGGAATCAGTAATGAACTACAATTTGTTAGTAATCTACCCAGCACTATATATATATATATATATATATATATATATATATATATATATATATATATATATATATATACACACCGATCAGGCATAACATTATGACCACCTTCCTAATATTGTGTTGGTCCCACTTTTGCTGCCAAAACAGCCCTGACCTGTCAAGGCATGGACTCCACTAGAGCCCTGAAGGTGTGCTGTGGTATCTGGCACCAAGATGTTAGCAGCAGATCCTTTAAGTCCTGTAAGTTGCGAGGTGGGGCCACCATGGATCAGACTTGTTTGTTCAGCACATCCCACAGATGCTCGATTGGATTGAGATCTGGGGAATTTGGAGGCCAAGTCAACACCTCAAACTCGTTGTTGTGCTCCTCAAACCATTCTTAACCCATTTTTGCTTTGTGGCAGGACGCATTATCCTGCTGAAAGAGGCCACAGACACCAGGGAATACCGTTTCCATGAAATGGTGTACATGGTCTGCAACAATGCTTAGGTAGGTGGTACATGTCAAAGTAACATCCACATGGATGGCAGGACCCAAGGTTTCCCAGCAGAACATTGCCCAAAGCATCACACTGCCTCCGCCGGCTTGCCTTCTTCCCATAGTGCATCCTGGTGCCATGTGTTCCCCAGGTAAGCGACGCACACGCACCCGGCCATCCACGTGATGTAAAATAAAACATGATTCATCAGACCAGGCCACCTTCTTCCATTGCTCTGTGGTCCAGTTCTGATGCTCACGTGCCCACTGTTAGCGCTTTCAGCGGTGGACAGGGGTCAGCATGGGCACCCTGACTGGTCTGAGGCTATGCAGCCCCATACACAACAAACTGCGAGGCACTGTGTATTCTGACACCTTTCTATCAGAACCAGCATTAACTTCTTGAGCAATTTCAGCTACAGTAGCTCGTCTGTTTGATCGGACCACACGAGCCAGCCTTCGCTTCCCACGTGCATCAATGAGCCTTAGCCGCCCGTGACCCTGGTGCCAGTTCACCACTGTTCCTTCCTTGGACCACTTTTGATAGATACTGACCACTGCAGACCGGGAACACCCCACAAGAGCTGCAGTTTTGGAGATGCTCTGACCCAGTTGTCTAGCCATCACAATTTGGCCTTTGACAAACTCGCTCAAATCCTTACGCTTGCCCATTTTTCCTGCTTCTAACACATTAACTTTTAGGACAAACTGTTCACTTGCTGCCTAATATATCCCACCCACTAACAGGTGCCATGATGAAGAGATAATCAGTGTTATTCACTTAACTTGTCAGTGGTCATAATGTTATGCCTGATCGGTGTATATATATATATATATATATATATATATATATAGGCTACTCGATATATTTTAAGTTTATTGCAAAATATGCATATGTAAATATTTAAATATTTTGAGAGTGTAGGGATGCAAACTCGATTACATCATTCTCAGTGCTTCATGGGAGTAGGCGGAGCTAAAGAGATCTTTTGGTGCTTTTGCTTGTTTTGACTGTGATTGGTAGAAAGGGTTTACATGGCCTGCAACAATGCTTAGGTAGGTGGTACATGTCAAAGTAACATCCACGTGGATGGCAGAACCCAAGGTTTCCCAGCAGAACATTGCCCAAAGTATCACACTGCCTCCGCCGGCGTGCCTTCTTCCCATAGTGCATCCTAGTGCAAAATACATCCCACCCACTAACAGGTGCCGTGATGAAGAGATAATCAGTGTTATTCACTTCACCGGTCATAATGTTATGCCTGATCGGTGTATATATTATTTTAAAAGTAAGTTTAAAAAATGCGGACTGATGACTTCAGCAAAGCAAATGTTATCAATTCATAACCGCTCACAGTAAGGCTGTCTTTAAAGGTTTATAATTTATTGTTAAAAATATTTTTTTTTCCTATGGAGAAAATGAATGAAGTTTTTACTTCTGGAACCAGACTGTTGCACTCAATTGTCTGATGGATCTTGCTGTGGGATTATGGGTTGTGTAGTTCCTTAGAGGGAATTTAAGAAAAAAAAATTAAAATCACATTTTTACAGAAGCATATCCACCTTATTTTAAACATAAGAGCGGGTCTGGACATTTTCTAACTTTAACTTGTGAGGCTTCTGATGTCATCCACTTCCAGTTTAGCTGTCGGCCTACAAAAACAGTCCATTATGCTGCCTGAATGTAAAAATAGTTTTACCGTTTAATGCACTTTGTTATTCTTAGTTATTTAGGCCTATAACAGCTATTGAATCTGAAGTCTCACACATTTACAGAAAATAGCTTAGGGCCTACTTCCATGGTGCAAAATAAGTTGGATAGCCTATCATCACTTAACCTCTGTGCTGGAGTTTAGATGTGATCTAAAGAAGTGACAGTGCGTTTCATCCCTTAAATCACTTTATCACCTTTGCAGCTCAAACACAACAAAATACACCTCAAACACACAGGAAAATTATGAGGGAACAGAATTTTCCTTTTCAGGAAGCTGCTTGGAAGGAGTGGGATATCCCACAGAGCACCTCTGCAGCTCCGCGTCTTTGTTTTGCGTGATTGGAGAGGAGAGGAGACCTGCACGAGCTGGTACAGGCTTTGAGGAATGATTTTAACCATCCTGTTTAACTTGGCATGAGGAAACAGGGAAAATCGCCTCTCAGGTCAGGTACAAGCAACCGAACCTGCTCGTTCTTTCCCTTGTAAAAGCAAACCGTATCGGGGGGTAAAATATGAATTATAATACGTCATTGCTAATAACCTCGGGACTCATGCGAGCGCTCGCGCTGGCAGCACTGCTGGAGGGTGTCACATAAATAGCAATTCATCACAATCACAATATTATTAACATGCTTAATGTGACACTGATGGAGCGTGAAGTGGAGTTTTCACAGATGACGTATTCAATTTCAGACCACAAATGTAGGGTTTATTATGATTTTTGTCTTCGTACATGAAATGACTTATTTTGTTTTAAGTTATGGGTCTTAGACGACTATTAGCTATATTTTCTCCAGTCAAATCTCTCAGATCGTTCTTGAGAAAAACAAATTGACAGATAGGAAAGACGATAGTCCTTGAGCAAGATGTGCGAGCCGGCTGGGTCACACAAATGCTGTGATGGTCATTGTAGAAATAAATATTTGTCTCTATATCTCTGTTGGGACGCGGCTAAATAAAGGCAGTTATTCAAAGCCAACAACAGAGGAATCTTTCTGTGGGCGATCTAAAGACAGCTGTACACATTTACACTGGTGAATTTTCTTGTGCTCACACACTCACAAAGACACACTCTTTTGTTTCCCTTATTTTGTCAGGTGCAGGGAATTTAATCTCAGGTTGGCCTTAACTTTCATGGTTCTGGCTCTTGAAACGCTGTTTTCTCTCAAAGATGAATCCAGTGCATTTAGTTACCAAGCTTATCGTCCAATCATTTAAAGTAAAAGAAAAAGACTGGAAAGATGTCAAACATCACAGTTCAATGCCCTGAACATAGCCTATATTATCCTGTCAGAAAATTAACGTAATGCTATTTTCACTGTCGCAATATTCCAAGTGGAACACTGAGTAGTGCAATATAAAATACAGACACAAATGAATAATTTCAGCCAATCTGATATACGGAAACATATATCTGACGTTTTATTCACATAAAAAGAAACTACTGCTTTATATCTGACGGGACCACCATTTGTAATTGTTTAATGAAGCGCTAAATGCAGGGATATATGCTCCCCAGTGGCACTGGGACGGTCCTCGAGCAGAAAGCACGATTAAAGCACGTGATGATCCAGTTGAGAGGAATTCCACCCATCATGTCAGGGTGACACACAAAATCACGGGCTTGCATGACATTCATTTAGTGAAACAGCACACAGACTCAATGTATAAACACTGAAGGACGCTAAATGTAGCCATGCGTGCATGACATTCCTCTCTCTCTCTTTCTTCTGTGTTTTGCTGCAATTACAGCTACCGTATTGTTTTTGAGGTTTTAAATTTATTTTAATAATTCCGAGACATGTTTAAGTACTGTTTGTCAGTAATATTGGCGATCAAAGATCGACTTAACTAAAAAATAATTTTAAAGAATTCGCCATTCTGCAACATAAAATGCATAGGCTATAGCTACTTTATAAATAGACCATTTGAATATGTAGAAAAGTCAAACTTTTTTTACTCATTATTTATAAGTTACAATTTCCTTAACATTAAAATAATAATAAAATGCGTGGTAGAAGTTAGCTGTCAAATCCATCATCACGCATAAAACATTAAAACTCAGCTAGATTTTAAGCACAGACTTATCGCACACATACCTATAGTCCTATAAATAAATATTAATATATTTAGATAAACACATAGCCTAGAGTATTCGTTTTAACTCTTTTTCCTCTTCAAAGACACTCAGCCCACATTTTCTTTATTGTCTTCAGCTGGAAGTACCGTGTGCTTCTTTTCTTTCCTTTCCATCTCCACAAAACTATGTTAAGGTCATTTGACATTCTAGCCTGACTATATACAGATTAAAAAGCGCACTACTGTACAGTAGGCCTACATATAAAATACAATTATTAAAATATAGAGTTATTCTTCATTCTGAATCTGTGGTCCTTTGTTTCCCAGTATAGAAATATAACTTCTTAATCGTTTTATGGATTTGGTGACAAAATCATTTGATCATTATGAAATCATACAAAAAAAATCTGTTAAATAATTTCAAGCAAAAAATAAAATAAAAAATAAAATAAAAGGAGGCCCCAATATGCTAACAAGATATTCGGAAGGGGGATCAAAGTGAAGACATGCGGTCATGTGATTATATTGGCTGTTGTGTAGAATCTTTGAAAATGACCATTGAAAACTAATGGGGTCAAATGATTTTCAAACTAATAGAATATACACCCGAGCATGCGCACTCGCAGCTGTCAAAACTCTGCTGAGCGTTTGGAGATGATTATTTACAGTGTGCGCTCAGATGGAAATCTGCTCAAGCTCAAGCGAGATACTGTATATTTGTAAAGCGCATTTGAGACTGATCTGGTTGATTAATTCCGCTTAACAAGCTTAAACAAATAAACCGACACGAGTGGACACGTGTTAAACTTCTAACTTCTTCAGCTTATTTATGATGCACATAGGCTATACATGAACATCCATTTAGGTATTTGCAGTATCTGCGGTTTTCATTACTATCAGAAATGACAAACCTTTTTTTTATTAAGTGACAATATAAATGTCCCCTTGTAAATGATTTTCAGAGCAATTTTACGTCTATGAGGTCATAATTTCAACCATAAATAACAGCATGGCATCCATTTACTTCAAACATTAAAGTTAATTGAAATAAAATTCTAAATATAAATAATTATGTTACAAAACCAAATACAATAGGTGTTATATAATGCATAATATACCATAACAAAAAACCCTCCCTTAAATAATACAAACATAACTAGGCTTGATTATCTAGATTGTTATGCATCAAAACTGAAAGGAAAGCACTAAGGGCACTTTTCCATCACATTTTAAAATAAGTGGGTCACTTTCTAAGCCCTGGTTTTATTTCTGACAAAATGTGTGTTTAAATGCGTGTCAGTGTTAATATAATAGAATGCCTATTATATGAATGAGAATAATTCATATTAGGCTACTGAGAATGAGATTAGGTCTATTAATAATACAATTAAAGTACTTCAAAAATCGATTTCTTACCTGATCTTACCTTTTTTGTTGTGGTTGTTTATTTAATCGTTTACCCCTGCGCTGCGTGTGAGACATCTGCAAAAACAAAAGTGCAAAAAGGCACTGGATTTACAGCATATTTTAAGATAAATTTTGCAAGTAGCCTAAATCATAATTTTTTACAACATCATCTTTTAACCAGGAGAAACAACACAAATATGACGTTTTCTGGTTGTATTATTAAGAAAAGAAACATTGTCCCTGTCAAATTATGAGCAAATGAAGAATCACGACGTTTGATGTGCATTTAAAAATGTCAGTTTTATTTCCGTAAAAACGCGAAAAGGAAATTCGTCATTTAAATAGGGCCTAGTTGAATCATTCGATATTTAATCATTCCAACAAAATAACATGCATCAATAATCATTTTCAGCATGTAACAGAAATACACTCACTGAATGGTTTCCTGACAGAAAATAAACTCAAAAGTTCGTTAAAATGTTCGCAAACATTCGACGCGATGCTCTACACACTCGGGATAAATGAAGTAATTCCTGAGAAAAAATATATAGTTTCGTGTCCAAATATGCGCTGAATTAGTCATTGACACTAGCCAGGTGTCTGTGTTTAGTGGACAAATCCACGTGGCTGTGCACATTCTGTAGCTTTTGGTACTCGTACTGAAAATTGAGGACCCGAGGGAAGCCCACTGGATTGAACAGTGCCGAGGACGCGTATGGAGAGGTCGGGGCCATTGCGCAGGCGAGGCCAGGGGTAACAGGCTCGATGGCCACTGTTTGGGACTGTGGGAAAGACTTGGCTGCGACAGAGTTCCTCGAGAAAAGCGTGGACAGAGCCGGTAAAATGCCGCCAACAGGTGGAACACCGATGGGTTGATGGAAGCCAAACGGGTAGATATCCAGACCCGGTAAGTGCGCGCAGGACGCGCTGAGCCCGTACGCGCCGTAGCTGAGGCTCGGGAAAGCACTCGACTGCAGCGCTTGATCTTTGAACATCCCAAATTTGAAGTGCTGCCGTTTAAATCGCTTTCTCCTCCTCAGGAAACTTCCGTTCTCAAACATATCCGATGAATTGGGATCCAGCGTCCAGTAATTCCCTTTCCCGGGATTCCCCGGCTCGCGTGGCATTTTCACGAAGCAGTCGTTTAGGGAGAGATTGTGTCGGATGGAGTTCTGCCAGGCTGGGAACTTCTCTCGGTAGTACACGAACCGGTGGCTGATGAAGTCGCATATCTCGCTGAGGGTGAGACGCTTCTTTGGGCTCTGGAGGATCGCCATGGTGATCAAAGCGATGTAGGAATAGGGCGGTTTCACCGAAGTACTTTTGCTCGAACTTGAGGGACATATGGAAGAGGGGACGTGGTCCTTATCCCCCTTGTTATGCACCTGGTCAGATGCAGAAAGATGTTCGTCTCCAGACTCCTTGCCACCTTCTCCAACCACGTCGACAAAGAGGTCATCCATTAAATCAGTGTCCAGGGTCATAATCCACAAGTTAGAGACGCCAGACGGGTTCAAAACAAGCAGATGGCCAGAGTCTTAAACTCTCTTTCACTCGGAAAGGTCTGTTTCTGGTTGCTCGGAACACTCTGGAAGATGGATTATAAAGAGGCGAGCACGCTAACAACACAAGATTTAATTCGGCCACACAGGGATCTCCAACATTAGCGCGCAGGAGGTCTGGAGAGCTGCGTACACAACAATGTCCATCGTCCACTCCAACGCAACTGGATTCCTGCAGCTGTTCGGGAATCAGATGACGATGATGTCATGACGAAGTTCTCAGGAAGAAGCTCCACTCCAATGAAAACAGGGCAACTCAACCAGGTTCTGCCCGCAGACGGTCCTCTGAAGGAACCATGATTGATATCATGCCACTGAAGTCACAAGGGCATTATGTCGCTTAAACTCTGTATAAAAAAAGACCGACTCCTCTGCTCCTTTGACTGCTCGACATCACACATTGTGTCTTCTTTAATTAACAGGAAAAAAAAGTGGAAATTAGCATGCACTTAAAAGCGAGCATGAAACCGACTTCTATCATCTCAGAATATATAGGAATTCATAGAAATAAATTACCATAATCCACCAATACCAAAATATTATATTGTGTTTATATTCATAGCTTTTACACGCAAATCGAATAAGTTTAATGAAAATTAATTAATTAGGAATTAACCATTACACTAGAAATAGGCCTAACGTTACATAACAGTTATTATACATGGTAATTTTGTATCCCTGACATCATATAGCTAACGTGTATTTTTTAAGCCAGCATAGCAAAGCAGTCGACTTTACAATAGGCTAGTCACACTGCCCAATTAATTCATATTTATAATAATATAATATATTTAATATAGCATAATTTGTGTCTGCATTGTTTTATATCCTATAGAATAAATAAATAAATAGGCCTAAATATTAAATAATAACAACAATACAGCAATATTATTTTATATCAGTATAACTGGTAGTTTAATAGGCTTATTTGTATTATTTTAATTGTATTTAATACCTGGATTTAACAACAACAAAAATTGGCCTAATAATAATAATCGAAATACAGAAAGTAAAAAAGTCTACTATAAAGAAAGTGACAATACTGGATAGCATTAAAGTAAAATAAATAAGTAAAACAGCTAGAAATGTCGTTCAGCTTTGAAGCAACGAGGCTAAAATAAGAAACAGGTTTATAATAGGCTATTTATCATGATCTTCGCACACATGTTTCCTCTCTCCAAATAATATCTTGCATTTCCCATTGCGCTTAATGTAGTTTTCTTTAATGATAGGTAAAAAAATTAGGTATATCATATAAAACTGTCGGTCGTTCAGATGAAAGTGAAACATTTTCGCTCGCATTTGGCTGCTGAAGGCCATGGGGTGTTTGCTCAATGATGAAGCTCTTTGTTGAGGATTTCTACATTTCCTGCCCATATAATCTTATTGATACCGGAGCCCGCCGAGCGTAGAGATGACGTGGGTGGGCATGATTTCACAAATCTATCACGCATGTCCTGGGATTGGAAACAGGCCCAGCGAGAGAGATGAATGAAGGATGGTTTTGGAAGCGAAAACGGGATAATAATACAAACCCGACGCAGCAGCTCCACAGATAATGTGCTTTAATGTGGTATTCATGGGTGATGTGGTGTTCCTATACAAATGGAGACGACAATAGGTTACAAATGCTACGACTTGCTATGTTGGGATTGTAAAAGATGTTCTATAGGATATACGATTAATATTTTGGTATTATATTTATGCACCATAAAGTTTTACTACCTTAAGTCAGAGCCAAAAGTCCTATACACAAATGTGTGTTATTTACACCAACCTAATTATAATAATTTTGTCCTCCATACTTATACAACTTAATAATATTTGTTGAAATATCTGTTGGGTAAACGCAATAAAACTATAACAAAATTCTCAGAGTAGCTATAGCCTATATCCTCCTAAGACCCAGGAAAACAAAGTCTTTGGAATTTAGTATTTTTTCATGTCATTACATTGCTTAGAAAGCACATAAGAAACAAATGGAAATTTTTTTTTTTTTTTGCAAAATTATATTTTATTCATATGTTATATTTCCTCGTAAGTGGACACCAGTTGTGGACATTCAGTTGTTTAAATAAAATGACATGAAATGACATGTATAGGCAAAAACAATGGGATTTTTTTTCTGTTCACCATAAATTTTCAGGTTTCAGGATTATTTTTAACCAAACTTTGTTCAAAGATGATTCTCAACTATGTTATGAAAGATATAACAGAATTGATATACCATTTTACTTTATGCAATATGTTGGTAAAATAGCCATACATGGGTTTTTCCCATTTGATGCAATATATCTATATACTGTATTTAATTTGCATATTAATGTGTTCTTGGTGCAACATGTAATGAAAAAAGAAGTGTAATAATGGGAGTAATAGTTGGCAACATTTTCATAAAATATCTAATATTTTATAGGAACATTGATATGTAATTTATTTCCCTATTCACTCGTGTCTCCCAAAATGCCAGATAAACATGCTTTATAAGTCCTGGTGTCCTCTCTATTGAGGACATGTATGAAATCAATGCAGTGTTTTGTAACAGAAAGATTGTAACATTTTGATTAGAAACCCCATAACATTTTCCTGAGATGTTGATTTATAACAAACAATTTGAAAATTAGTCAGATTTAAATAATTACAAAATATTATCATACCATAAGAGTGCTAAATTTGACCATTCAGTCATGTTTAAAGACCAAGGAGAAGTTGTATTACTGATGAAAACTCAAAACAAATGGTATCTCTGAAAAGCCCTGAATGTGCTCTTTACAGGACATCACTCTGTGACATGTATGGTGTCAGAGAAATTCACTAAAATATAATGTCCTCGTACGAGGACAGTGGCACCCAGGAGGCTAGTTGTCACCACGTTATAAATGTATAGGCTATGCTAGGCCTATAGCTAGCCTAATATAAAACATAATTTAATTAGCATATAGAATATGAAAATAAATGACTTTCAAAAACACACCGTAAAGAAATGTTCATTAGAGTAGAAAGTGTGACAGCTAACGTAGCATAGATCCCACTTAAAACAGAAATTCAGGGTATAATTCGTTCAATTGTCTTTGTCGCCGAGGGCACCATATTTTATTTATCGCGAATGAAAACGAGGCTTGAAGGAAGTTTATTAAATATAGGGTGTCGACAGAAACATCAGCTGACGTAAACACTGAAAATACATCTTTACAAAATTAAAACCTGCTGAAAAATTTTGTTTCATTCGCGAAAACACCAAACAAAACAAAAATGGCGTCTTCCCTGAACAAAGTCTAGGCCTACCTGTTAGGCTATTTGTGTTTGGCAGATTCGTTTAACGTTTTTCTGACTACAACACTATTGACTAGTTATTATTTTACTATAGGCTACATTTGATTAGCCAGGAATTACGGCCCGTATTCTTTTGTAGCCTACTTGTGTGTGTTCAAAACAACTTACTAACCTTAGGCCATGTTGGCCATTCTTGCTCTCAAAGATATCTCTGTTTTATGCAGATGGTATGAATAATGACTCTACTGTATAGAGACAAACTGAATATACAAGTGCTGACCTTGGAGCGCACTGGTCGTCTGCAGCCTTGAAGGAAAATTCCCCAGACTAAACACACAGCGCCACCTTGTGACAAAATTGAGATGTTCTGCTGTCGAAGATTATTTTTATTTTAGTTACTATTTCATATAAAAAGGTAGGTTATTCTTCGAAAATTAGCGTTCAATAAACAGCACGTTCCTTCTGTGACAACCTACCACAAATTTGTTAAAATAAACTATGGAAATTGCAAAAAAAAAAAAAAAAAAAAAAAAAAAAGCCCATATTTCTTAAAGGGATAGTTCTTAAAGGGATAGTTCACCCAAAAATGAAAATTCTGTCATCATTTACTCACCCTCAAGTTGAATTTCTTTCGTCTGCTGAACACAAAAGGAATTTTGAAGAACATGGGTAACCAAATAGTTGACTTCCATATATTATGGAAGTCAATGGGGTCCATCAACTGTTTGGTTCCCCATATTCTTCAAAATATCTTCTTTTGTGTTCAGCAGAAGAAAGAAATTCATACAGGTTTGGAACAACTTGAGGATGAGTAAATGATGACAGAATTTTCATTTTCGGGTGAACTATCCCTTTAATAAAAACCAAGAAGAAATGTTCATATATGCTACATGCAAATTCTAGCTGCTGTTGTTTGTCATTCATGTCACATCATGTCTCATTCTTTCCTGCTGAAGACAGTAGACAAACCTGTCCATACTGCTTGTACAACTTTTTAAAGACAAAGAAATGGGTGTGACATCATATAATGTAAACAATTAATAACAGCTAATGTTAACAAGCCCTTGACGTTTTGTATGCACTTGTGTCTTGATTTTTTTAAATTATTTTTTTATGGGGTACTTTAAAATGTTTGAAACATAACTGAAGATTTAAATAAGTATACTGCATATAAGAATGTACTGTGATGAATATCCATTAATGCAGCTCCAGCTAAAACACCTATACTGAAATAAAGACTTCATGCATGCTATTTATTTTCTGGTTTTCATAAACTCATATTTTACTAAACACATTGTTACATTAGCCCACAATGCATTTAAATGATGTGGATATCTGATTATGTCATCATGGGCTGTCTGCTAATGTAACCTGTATGGCTTTCTTCTCTCCATTTTCGTCTCGTTTTCTGGATCATTGTCATACAAAATATTGTCAGTCTCTCTTTATTTATTTATGCTGGCATTTCCTTGAGAAAATGTCAAACTAGTTGATAATGTATTTCCTTTCGTTGATCAATAAAATGACCAGTAGGTGTCACCAAAACACCACCGTTGAAACTTTTGACTATACTGGCCGATGGCACCACAAGAGCACTGAGCCATTGTGTCTTTGTTTTTTGATTTGTTTTTTGTTTTGTTTTTTTGTATGGGGTACTTTATGTTTAGGAGGACATTATGGAAGCCCGTTACTATGGAAGCCCGTTTCCGCCACTAAATAAAAAAATAAAAAGAGTAATTGCGACTTTTTTTCTCACAATTGCGTGATATAAAGTCACAATTCTGACTGAGAAAAAAAAGTCAGAATTGTGACTATATCACGCAATTGCGAGTTTATATATCAGAATTCTGACTTTATAACTCGCAGTTGTGAGAAAAAAAGTCGCAATTACTCTTTTTATTTTTTTATTTAGTGGAGGAAACGGGCTTCCATAGGACATGACTGAAGATATAATGAATGTAAAAAATGTACTATGAATATCCATTAATACCTGGCCTACTGAAATAAAGAGCATTTATTTATTTGGTTTTCATAAACTCTTGTTTTATTTTAATACACCTTACATTGTTATATTATCCCACAGTCAGTCATAAGCTGCAGCATGGATGGCAAGTATTATATGGTTTATGGTTATGGTGAGGGGGTGCAACGATGGTGTACTTATGGCAATAGTTTGTGCACATCCAAAATTGGGCAGGTGCTCGTTCAAAAGTCAAAATCAGAGTAATGAAAAAATCTGGCACACTGCTTTATCTGCTCCCTTGGAACTTTAATAAATTGCAATGTTTCGACTCTGACACTAAACCCTACCCCTAAACCTACCCATTACAGAAAACTTAATGCAGTTTTACATTTTCAAAAAACATCACTTAGTATGATTTATACACTGTTTTCCTCATGGGGACCAGAAAATGTCCCCACACGGACAATGATTTTGGATATTGCCGTGTCCCCACAACATAGGGTTTACCTGAACCCCACACACACACACACTGTCTGGTTCACTATCTTTGAGGGGACTCTCCATAGACATAATAGTTTTTATACTGTACAAACTGTATATTCTAACCCCCTACACTAACCCTACCCCTAAACCTACCCATCACACAAAACTTTCTGCATTTTGACATAATTAATATTAATAATTAATAATTTAGTATGTTTATTGATCTATTTCCCTTGTGGGGACTGCTGGCTGGATTTTACTATCCTTATGGGGACATTTGGTAATATTGCACACACACACATACCCAAACACACACACACGTATGCAGTGACACTCCTTGGATAGGATTGTATTTAACATAGCCTACATGCTAAGCCGTTACAGTTTTTCTGAATTGCTAAAACACTAAATCCCATTGTCTGAAATGAACTCTCTTTGCATCACTGATCATCATTTTCCTGTTATCACTGTACAGCTGCTTTGAAACAATCTGTATTGTATAAAGCGTTGTATACATAAAGGGGACTTGACTTGACTCAGGTCGGGCCCAACATGAAGACGTGATGCTGAGGCAGAATCAGTCTCTCACTGACCTTGATTTTGCAGTTGCACAACTTTTTTGAGTGTACTGTAATTTTCATTTAGAGTTTTCTTATGCATGCTTTTGCATTTAGACTGCTTCATTTTTACAGTACAAGTGCTGAATATACATACATTCGATACAATATTCAATACAATACTGTACTTGCAGTACACAGTACAATATATTCACCATACTTGGCTTTTGATTACTATACTTTTTACGTAATTGCAACATTTTTTACTGCATGCAAAATACTTTTTTTTTTCTGTAACCTCATGTTCTGGATGCTGTGTTCTCCATTTTTTGATGTAGTGTCTAATGATCTGTAGTGCTTATATTATTGACTCGTGTGTATGATCTGAAAGCTTTGTTTGATTTTGAGAACAGGTGAAATAGTTTTGAGGCAATTGTTTGATTTTGCCAGAATAGTCAGGGGTTTTGTGAATCTAGTTTGAAGATTTGGATTTGTGTTTAAGGTTTTGAGAAAATGAGTGATGGTTTCAAGAAATGTGTTTTAGCAATTCAGAAAAACTGTAATATAATGGTACAAAATAGGGCCTGGAAAATAAAGCCTTTTTAAAAATCTTTTTCAACAAATCAGTAGTACTTAACATAAAAAATGAGATAATCACTTTAAGGGGACAAATGAAATATTTAGTTATTTGTTACTAACAAGGTCTTCGTCAGGTCCGACATCCACTAGCAGAGGCAAGCTGGGCTATACTTGTGACCCAAACCTTGACCTCTGTCTTAAATAGTTTTAGAGCAACAGTTCCCTTGTATCCAAAAACTGACTAGCATTTGTAAATTCTGCTCCTGGAGGATCTTGCACTGCTCCACACTCACATGACTAACAAATAACCCTCCCAATTCAAGTATGGAGTGTGTTAGATGAGGATGACATCAAAAATGTGCAGTGCTGGGGGGCGAGAGTAGCAGCAGTAGCATTGAGAAACACGGTTATAGACCGGTGCGCTTTCATATTTAAAAAGATGACACAACTCCCACAGCTGTGCTTTTCACGCTCACACCCAAGTGTGACAGGTGACAGTTTCTGATGGATTTCTAACCCCACTCCTTCTTTAACTCTGTGCACACTTGATTTGCTGCTTCAGGCTTTCCTCATTAACCTGATGACAACTGTTAACAGCCCACACACACACACACACACACAATCACACTCGTCTTCAGTCCTGCCCTCTTTTGATCTGCTGTCGGCTGCTCTCTGAGCTCTCCCATTGTTGCTCACTAAAGAGCTCCCGGGCAGAAGAGAGCGTGTAATCAGACATCAGTCACTGTGACGTATGGTCTTGCATTCTACACACGCACACACATGATGGTGCACCTATCATTATATATGAGGACATGGCGTAATGGTTTTTATACTGTACCAACTGTATATTCTATCCCCCTATCCTGGAGAGACATCTACGGATATATGACCTGCACCATCATGTATAAGTGTATAAGTCATTCAACTTTTCCCAATGGTCTAGAGTTAAAAAAGCAAACAAAATACAGAATCGCAATGCTTGTAGAATCGCAATACATATCATATTGGCACTAAAGTATCAAGATAATATTAAATCAGGAGATAGGTGTATCATCTCAGCCCTAAAACTTACCTATCACAGAAAACATTTTAATAAAACATTGTTTAATATGTTTTTAAGCATCTTAATTATGATGACTCAGGAAATGTCCTCATAATGTTATTTACATTGTAATACCAGTGTAATACCCATGCCATTATACAAATTTGTGTCCTCATAAATCATATAAACACACACACACAAACACACACACACTGGGAACTGCATTGACACTCCTTGAAGAGGATTGTATTACCATAAATACTAAGCAGTTAATGGTACAAAATAGGGCCTGAAAAATAATGGTACATTTTTTAAACCTTTTTTTTTTCAACAAATCAGTGGTACAAATTAAATCAGGGGGACAAATTAAATATTATTTAGTTATTTAATACTAAATATTTTATATGATAGTTTATGCTATTATTTTATTTTTCTTGCAATAAAATATTATATATACATTTATATATGCATGTATAATATAAATAAATTTGGTAACAATTTAGATTAGGTACTCATATTCACTATTAACTTGCTTATTAGCATGCATATTACTAGCATATTGGCTGATTATTAGTACTTATAATGCAGATATTAATGCCTTATTCTGCATGACCATATTCTACATCCCTTATACTCAATACTTAACAACTACAACAACTACCTTACTCACTATAAGCAGCTAATTAGGAGTTTATTGAGGGAAAACTCCTAGTTAATAGTGAATATGTGTACCCTAATCTAAAGTGACCATCACTTAGATGATGGATGATGGCCAAGGGACTACGAACGAAAATTAGCCAGTGTTGGCTAAATCTGGTGCATTTTACATATTTTTATGTATTATTAATGTGTATTGTCCCTGATTAAAGGAATTAAAAAACACTACAATTTGTGTAGAACATAAGAAAATAGAATGAGACTACACATACTTAATTTTTGTAATGGAGTAAAATGTGGAATGATGTCATTGTGAAAAGACAAGGGACTGTTCAGAGTAGTAATGAGATACAATGGTGGATTTCCTTGACAATGTGTAATTGTGATCCTGGATAGAGGAAGGTCCAGGGCAATGATTAGAGGGTAGTGTTACCTCTGTCGATGGACAAACGGATGCATGCATGAAATGGATGGATGGATGAATGAATGGACAGATTTCTGTGAAACTAAAGGCTCAAGGGTTTGACCTTTCAATGCATCAATAAAAATATCCAAAATATTTTAATATTGTTTAACAATTTCATTAAGACTTCACTGGTACATATTTCTTGCCTTCAGAGAAGTTCTACTAGAAATGCATACACTCAGAAAATCTAGCTTTGCTTATATCTTTTAATCTAGATCCAGTGGAGTGATATTCATCATTCCAGTAAACAAACACTGGCAGCAGGGATTTAGCCGCCGTCTCTTTCATGTGGAGCCTGAGATCATGGAAATAAAACCCTGATCCATATAAACCTTCACATCGTTGGTGGAGCAGAATTAAAACATCAGGGCTGTGAGAGGAAATGTGATAAAAGCAGCTGTCTGCTTTTATTGTGGGTAACGTTTACCGGACACACACTCAGATGTTGATGAACCACAAAGATATGACAATGAACCACATTTTATTGCACAATAAACCCTATCAGGGTGATCAGGACCCGAATGGAAGAACATCTGGCTGTACATCGAATATTTAGTACAATAAATAAATCAACATAAAATATTGTTTTCAGCTGAAATGTTCTTTTATCTAAAACGTGAGCTTCTATTTTAAATATATATTTATACTGTATATAATATATATTTTCATAATATTATTATATTATATAAAATATTTTTAATTATATATATATATATTCATGATAACATTATTACATAATTGTATAATGTATATAATATACATTATACAATAATATAAAATATAATGTTATTATGTATGATGCTAAATTGCAGAGTTTAGCATCATTATACAACAATATTTGACTGTAGAATGCAGCAATTGACCAATCAGAATCAAGTATTCCGGAGAGCCACACTTAAGTATTTGTGTAATGCAAATATTTAAAAAACAACAACTTAAAGTGTCCAACATGCATTTACAAACATTACCTTTCATTTCTTTTTATGTAACAATCATTGTCATTGTGACTGTGGCATGTGACAAGGACAAGTGTCAGCTGCTATCAGTGTGTGCCAAAGGTCACGACCCCCAGGGCAGGGTGGAAGAGCAGAGGTCAGCATCCGATACTGGAGTCTGGTTGTTTCTCTCCTTAGCTCAGCATAGTTTCCACACGGCCAAAACAACTGCTCCTGACCCCCGTTCACCTGTGCTTCCATAACGTTCCCACAACTGTTATCCTGCCAGAAGATCCACTCTGCAGTTCATCGCTTTCAATGCTCTATTTATGATTGCATCACTGAATCTGTGCAGTCAGGTGAATCACAAATTACTAAAGTAATCAGTCTGATTCTGGAAAGGCAGATAGGCGTCAAACTCTTGAAATGACCTTCACTGATTTTAATAATGGCACCATTAAAGTGTCTCGAGGCCTTCGGGCACTTCTGCAGTGTGAGAAAGTGAATCTGTTTGGGTTCTATGTGATTAATTGAAGTTTACTTTTCAGCTTTTCTTTATGAGTCAGAGGAGTTGTTCTCAAAGTGCTGCCTGGGAACAAAGCAGAAAGGACTTGAAAAAACCTGAATTGACCTTTACATTTACTTTTGGCTAAGGCAAGCACTACTATTACTATTGCTCATACTTAGGGTTGGTGATTTGAAAAAAAAACTCCTAACCGTAAGTATTAAACTTTGCCATATAACTCACCTGCACCGTTTGTGCCATAGACATGATTCATACCTCAGATCACGCAACATGTTGCAAACAGATTTATGATGTTCACCGGCTGGAAAACAAAATGGATGAAAACATCACATAGATGTATACTGAGTGAGAAACTGGATTTCTGCTTTAATGAGGAAAGACTGAAATCAACCCAAAAGCAATTTTTTCTAGGTTATGGGTTCATTTCAGCAATAAAATTTTATACAATAGTATCATAAATGTTGCTTTTTTTAGCTCTAATATGTCATACTGGCCCAGGTAATTTAAAAAAGGTAATTTGCTCTTGTAAATAAAATGTGAACTTCCTTATTATGGAAATATATTTTTAAATATAATATAATTAATATAATATAATAAAAGCATAGTGATTTCTGCCATAGTGTTTTAGACAAACAAATTTTAAACTACAATAATTACAAATTAGCTGTTATATAATATAATATAATATAATAACATAATGAAAACATATCGATTTCTGCCATAATGTTTTAGACAAACACATTTATCAAACATTTAGCTACAACGATTTCAAATTAGCAGCATTAATAATATAATATAATATAATGATTAACTGCACAATACGGACAGGAACATTTATTACGCAAGTAAATGGGGTCAATCTTGATTGTGTCTTCAATGCCAACACAAAATGTTGTACGCAACCAATTTACTTTCATAATGTAATGTATTTCCAGCTAAAACAGGATATTTAAAAAAAATGTAGGTCAGGACCTTTAGGTGAGGTTTTATTATTTGGCTGTTGGTTAACATTGTCCAATAGTTTGCACGGCCTAGATGATGTGAGCCACAATGGAAAAGCATGTCAAGGTGGAACAACTTGTTACATTTTGGTAAAAGATTAGAAAGGCAACCATGTTTTTCTTTAGAATAACGTGCACCGATGAATCATTCACATTTAGACAGTTATTGTAATAACATGTAATATTGAAAAGCACGCTGGCCACATTTCTTACAGCCTGCTGTGCACCTTGAAAGTGCCAAGTTTCTTCAGAAAGCACAATTTACTTTTAATACACTTGTCATTTAAACCACAAAAGGTAACACATGACAAATTTAACTTATTTATTCTTTACCCAGAGCGCTGGGACAGGTCAGAACAAGCCAAGCTCCCTCTCAACCAGGAGGCTTTGTTAATCAACTTGCCCAGCGACTCTCTATAGCTATTCATGGGAATTCACACAAAACCTCCTGGCAGCAGATCATGATTATGTTGATTAAAAACAGGTTTGAAATGACACAGCTGATATCTGCATGTGGGAAAGTGGCAACACGCGTCACCCACGTATAAGCGTTTTGAAATGAATCAGTTGTGTAGCAGTAATCGAGCGTGTTTCATATCCATTTTCAGTGCAGGCCTCTCAGAAACTTCTCACAGCCGCAATGGACCAGCACGTCTCATCGTAGTGTTTCATGCCTTTCAGCGAAGGAGAAATCGTTGAGAGATGTTTTATAGTTGCATTTTCACCAGCCTGTAATTTCGTGACGGTTCTGACAAGGTAACAACATGGTGAACTCCAGATAGCAAATAAATCCTGTTATATAATTCAAGGTTTATTTTACACTGAAAAAATGTTTTGTTAGATAACCTAAAAAGGTACGTCATTTAAAGCCCTATGGAATATGTTTTATTTTTTCCCAAATTCCATTCAATTTTTTTTTCAAATTCCATTTTTTTCGTTTGAATTTTTTTGAGTTTTTGAGTTTCCTGGACTCCAATTTAATGGTTAAATGAAATGTTAGTAATTAAAAAACATGTCTAATTAATTCAAATGATGAAGCTTATATAATTTAACAACAATTTATTAAAACTTTGACAAAAAATACATTTTTAGGGCCCTATGAAATACATTTTATCTTATTCCAAATTCCGTATTTTAATTTTTTGGGATTCTGTTTTTTTTCCCCATTTTAATTGTTCTGGACTCCAATTTAATGGTTTAATTAAATATTAGTAATCAAAAAGCATGTCTGATTTATTAAACTGATGAAACATATAATTTAACAAACGTTTATTAAAATTTATATAAAAAAACATTTTTAGAGCCTTGTCATAAAGGGCATTGTCATAAAGAGAATGTCGTTTTTACAAAATAAAACTGGCAGCTGTGGTTGACAGAATAATTCTGTAAAAAATACCGTAAAAATGTAAACATATTTACAGAACAACCAGTAAATTTTACAATTTAAAACTTATTTTACAATAAAAAATATATATATATTTTTTTTCGGTAAATCCAACAGCCTTTTCTGCTATTATTAAATCCATGCTACTACTAAAATCTGTTTTGTACTTTTTACATATACTGACATCCACCATAATAACACAGGAGGTAAAGAGTAAATCACATTATGAATCAAAGTTCATCACAAGTAGATTTTCCAGAAACTAAATACTAAGAAGCTGCAGACAGCGGCACACAAACATCATGTAACACACATGACACTAAAACATTCTTTAAACAACATAAGATGTATAACACAAATCCCTAATGTACATAACTGATAAGAAAAAACTATGAAGAAACACAATTAATTATTACATTTAAAAACAATCAAATGTGAAGGGTCACACATTCTATAGGAATGTCAATTTACGGTTTTTCATTGGGGGTGGACCAATGGGGTCGCTATATGAAATCCCGCCTAAATAGATGCCTAAATTTGCATAGCGAAGCTATAAAAGACCGTGTCTCGCCATAGGATTCAGATTTAATCTAAGAGCATCGGGGACCTCGACCCAAGATTGCGTTGAACCCTGAGCCGCCGAAGTCTTCCTAACTACGGGAAGAAAGAGACGGTGGTTAAGTCCCGCCGCGGCCGGACCACCACCACACTCTCTCAATCCGCGTCTCTCAGTTCCCTGCAGTCAAGTGACTGGAGACTTCAATTTCACAGCCAACGAGCCCGTTATCAAACACGCTCGCCTGTACACAAACGGCGTTTTCACTGCGACCCAAATAAAACACGAAAAGAGCTTTTTCTATGTAGGCAGTGTGCCCACCTCACAGTATGCACCCCTGCACCTAAGCACTTCCCACACAGCGCACTCGCTGACTGAATGTAAAGCGCGCGCCCACTATACAGTGCGCGCCGCCACACATAAACACTATTCCCACAGTATTACAAGCACAAAACAACCGGGCTACCGGGTCCCTATTACTAAGCGGCCCGCCCCCGAATCTAATTCAGCCCCTAGCCATACGGGCCCAGGCCTGGCAGGCCATCCCCGGTATATCAGAATGGGTGTTGAACATAATAAAACGAGGTTACTCGCTACAGTTCGCTCGCAGACACCCGCGCTTTCGTGCCGTGGTCGAGACTTCGGTGAGAAGCAACGTGAGTCACGTGCTTCGCGCCAAAGTGTTGAAACTGTTAGAAAAGGGAGCGGTGGAAGCTGTTCACCCAATGCTAAGCGAGTCAGGCTTTTACAGTCGCTACTTCCTCATCCCAAAAAAGGATGGCGGTCTCAGACCCATCCTAGACCTCAGACATCTGAACAAAGCTCTTATGACGCGCTCATTCAGGATGCTGAAGATGAAACAAATCCTCGCGCAAATTCGCGCAAAAAAGATGCTTAATTTCACATTCAGATAGCACCCCGTCACAGGCCATTCTTGAGATTCGCCTTCGAGGGGCAAGCTTATCAGTACACACTCCTGCCATTCGGTCTATCCCTGGCACCTTGCACGTTTACGAAGTGCATGGACGCAGCTCTAGCTCCACTGAGGCTACGGGGAATGCGAATACTCAACTACCTCGACGATTGAGTTATTATATCCCAATCAGAGACGCAGTTGATAACCCACAGATCCTGGCTCCTCAACCATCTAGAATGCTTGGGTCTCAGGATCAACACCGCCAAGAGCTTACTGTCTCCCACCCAAAATATTTCCTTTCTGGGAACAGTCATAGACTCGGTGCGGATGAGAGAGCGGCTTACGTCACAGTGCGCGCTCACCATTCAGAGAATGGCGGCGTCATTCAAGGCTGGCACTTACACTCCTCTCAAACGTTTTCAGAGGATGTTAGGTCTTATGGCCTTGGCATCAGCAGTGCTCATACTGGGTCTATTACACATGCGCCCCCTCCAACGCTGGCTAAATTCCCGCGTTCCAGCCCGCGCGTGGCGATCGGGCTGGTTACGCATCAAAGTGAACCACAGCTGTATCAAAGCTCTGGCTCCTTGGAAAGCGACCACCTGGTACCAGTCGGGTGCGAGTATGGGCACAGTTGCGAAATGGAAAGTGCTCTCGACAGATGCATCCAACCTAGGTTGGGGTGCCCTGCACGAAGGCAAGCCTGTCTCCGGCCTTTGGTCAGATTCGGAGAAACGGCTGCACATAAACTGTCTAGAGATGAAAGCGGTCATTCTATCGCTAAGAACTTTCCTCCCATACATAAAGGATCACCACATCCTGGTCCGAACGGACAACATGTCGGTGGTATCCTATATAAATCGCCAGGGTGGGCTGAGATCAAACAGCCTGCACTCCATGGCGAAACATCTCCTTTTATGGGCAGGGCACAACCTGAGCTCGCTAAGGGCAGCTCACGTGCCAGGCATTCTGAATCAGGGTCCGGATATGTTATCCAGAGGCAACATTCCCACAGGGGAATGTCTCTTTACCCACAAACGATTCAGCTGATTTGGAGTATCTTCGGCGAAACAAACATCGATCTTTTCGCCTCAGAAGACAATACTCATTGCCCAACATTTTTCTCCAAGCACAGGGATGCGCTGGCCCACGACTGGCCCAGACATCCGCTGTATGCTTTTCCTCCGATCGCGATGTTACATCAGGTCATCAAAAGGATCAAGGAAAACAAGTGCGCAGTGCTCTTGATAGCCCCGCTATGGAAAAACCAGATATGGTTCTCAGAACTGACTCAGATGCCAGACACAGCCCCCTGGCCGATACCGCTGAGGAGAGACCTCCTCACGCAGGCGAAAGGGAAGATCTGGCATCCCCGTCCCGACTTGTGGGCCCTTCATGTATGGCCCATCAACGGATACCCGGGAACCTCCCTAAAAGGGTGTTGAATACAATTTCTGAAGCTAGAGCCCCCGCAACCAGGCGGCTTTATGCGCTGAAATGGTCAGTATTCTCAGGCTGGTGTACAGCACGGAACCTGGACCCACATTCGTGTGAGGTGGCAGAGGTGCTTGCCTTCCTTCAAGAGTTGATGGACGCGGGTTGTTCCCCCTCCACGCTCAAGGTATATGTGGCTGCCATAGCAGCATATCACATTCACGTGACTGGACAGTCACTGGGGAAAAGCGGCCTTATTGTGCGCTTCCTCAGAGGGGCTAGGAGGCTCAACCCGCCTCGCCCCCCTTCAGTTCCTATATGGGACCTTTCCACAGTCTTAGAGGCTAAGAAGGGCTCCCTATTCGAACCACTGCAGTCTGTGAGCTTAAAGCACCTTTCCCTCAAAACTGCTTTTTTGCTGGCACTAGCCTCAGTCAAGCGAGTGGGTAATTTACACGCACTCTCTGTGAGCGCGTCCTGTCTCGAGTTTGGGCCTAACGACTCCAGAGTTGTCCTCAAGCCAAGACATGGTTATATACCTAAAGTGCTCTCCACTCCATTCAGAGCACAGGTCATTTCGCTATCGGCTCTTCCCTCATCGCAAGACAAAAAAGATGCAAATCTGCTCTGCCCAGTTAGGGCCCTGAGGTTATATTTAGAGCGTTCTGCCGCTTCTAGGCAGTCGGAACAGCTCTTCGTTTGCTTTGGTGGCCGCACTAAAGGGTGCGCGGTCACAAAGCAGAGATTGTCACGATGGATAGTAGACGCTATCTCACTGGCTTATGAATCAAAAGGCCTCAGCTGCCCAATAGGCATCAGAGCTCATTCCACTAGAGGCATGGCCTCATCATGGGCGTGGTCCAGTGGCATACCACTGGAGGATATCTGTGCACCGGCAGGCTGGGCCTCTCCTTCCACTTTTATTAGATTTTATAACTTGGAGGTCCCTGCTTTACAAGCTAGGATTCTTTCCATATAAATGAACGTAATAGTCATTTATACACTTAAGGCCCGAATTCTTTCCGGTCTGGGGGTTTATCTCTACCCCTAATAAACGATGTGTAACACAAGCATATGTTTATCACATTACATATTATAAGGCCCGACTCTGTCTGGTCAAGGGTTTCATAACCCATATATATAATGTTACACATTTCATATTAAGGCCCGATTCTGTCCGGCCTAATTTTATATGGGTTTCCCTTATATACCCTCATATGAGGCTCACCAAGGTTGGCCTCTTGGGGGTTCACTATTACTTATCTCTGCTATGTGCCTTGGGTTTCACCTCAGGCCATAGTTGGAGTTAGGTTTAAGCACGCACGGCGTTTTACATTGGGTCCCCTAGCGTAGCTACGCAATACGAGAGTACTCTCGAAAGGGAACGACTCGGTTACTTGCATAACCTCGGTTCCCTGAGAGAGGGAACGAGTATTGCGTAACGCGCTTGTGCTTTGCTCAGGGTATCGCTTCAGTCGATTTAACCTGAACCCTATGGCGAGACACGGTCTTTTATAGCTTCGCTATGCAAATTTAGGCGGTCTATTTAGGCGGGATTTCATATAGCGACCCCATTGGTCCACCCGCTTAGCTGCCTCGCCATAGGTTCCTGCAGTTGCCGCAGCACAACCAATCAGCGCGTGGGCACGCTCTGCTTGATCTGCTGTGCAGCTGCACTGCGTTTTACATAGATAAAATTATAAGGATAAAATTTTGCTTCATATTCTCGAGGAAAGGAGTTTCCCCTAGCGTAGCTACGCAATACTCGTTCCCTTTCTCAGGGAACCAAGGTTACGCAAGTAACCGAGTCGTTAGATCTATTACAGTTTTCCCCCATATAGGCTACAGGAACTTGCTGTTAACCAATTAACAGTTTTTCACATTTTTACAGTATTTTACAGTTAAAATTACAATAATTTTTACAGTAAACTTAATCATTTATTACATTTCTTTTTTCTTTTTTTTTTACAATAACAGGGCCCTATGATTTTTTTTTTTTTTTTTTTTAGAAATTCTGTGTTGGCTGTTTAAATTTTTCTGGATTTATGATTTAATACAAATTTATCAAAAAAAATCTACTTGGCTGAAACATCTGAGGCAGCATGCTTCTGCTTTATCGGGTAAGTTAACTTGTTTTATTTGAGTCAAAAATGTGTCTTAACTGACTGAATAAAACACCACAACACACTATCAAGAAGAGTACTTTTTTAAGGGTCAAATAGGGCAAAATTGGCTCCTTGAGGTGCAAACTGCACACATTCACTTTACAGCATAGAAGCATTTACCTGGAAGAGCCTGAGGATTGTGGGAAGAGCTGGCAGATATAAATGAGTGGGCAAATTTTTGAAACGCCTCATGCATTCTTAATAATTTCGAAATCACTCCTGACAATGGCTTCTTCTGCTGATCCATATTGTATGGCTTGATCTGGCAGTGAAGTAAAAAAAAGAAAGTTTGTTTAGAAGTTTTTAGATGGGCTTAAACTGTCCACAGCAGCTTTGCAGTTTGCACTGTGCCAAATGACAGATTTATGGGATATGCCGCACAGTGTCTTCATTGTGTTTGGAGCATGTGTTGAGGTATTATGGGTAGCTGAGGTTAGATGGGAATTTCATCATGTTCACCCTAGAAGAACAAATGAAACCCATAACTTTCACACACTAGTTGAAAAGCATGCAAATGCAAACATAAATTTCTAAGGCTATTAATCATACTTTGGGTTAGTAATTGGAACAAACCCCTAACCTTAAGTAGCTATTAAAGTTCAGAATGTAACTCGTCCAACACCATTTGTGCTAAGGGCAAGAATAACACCTTTCAGCCCTTTATTAGTACTTTAAGGTGCACTAGTGAAGGGTAAAGATACACTATGCCAAAAGTATTGGGACACCCCTCCAAATCATTGAATTTACGTGTCCCAATCACTTCCATGGCCACAGGTGTATAAGAAATCAAGCACCTAGGCATTCAGACGCTTCTACAAACATTTGTGAAAGAATGGGTCGCTCTCAGGAGCTCAGTGAATTCAAGCGTGGTACCGTGATAGGTTGCCACCTGTGCAATAAGTCCATTCGTGAAATTTCCTCACTACTAAATATTCCAAGGTCAACTGTTAGTGGTATTATAACAAAGTGGAAGCAATTGGGAACAACAGCATCTCAGCCACAAAGTGGTAGGCCACGTAAAATCACAGAGCGGGGTCAGCACATGCTAAGGTGCACAATGTGCAGAAGTCGCCAACTTTAGCTAATAGCTACAGACCTCCAAACTTTGCGTGGCCTTCAGATTAGCTCAAGAACAGTGCGTAGAGAGCTTCATGGAATGGGTTTCCATAGCCGAGCAGCTGCATCCAAGCCTTACATCACCAGAGCACAAGGCAAGGTCCATAAAGACATGGATAAGTGATTTTGGTGTGGAGGAACTTGACTGACCTGCACAGAGTCCTGACCTCAACCCGATAGAACACCTTTGGGATGAATTAGAGCGGAGACTGCAAGCCAGGCCTTCTCGTCCAACATCAGTGCCTGACCTCACAAATGCGCTTCTAGAAGAATTGTCAAAAATGGCCATAAACACACTCCTAAACTTTGTGGAAAGCCTTCCCAGAAGAGTTGAAGCTGTTATAGCTGCAAAGGGTGGGCCAACTCCATATTAAACCCTACGGATTAAGAATGGGATGTCATTAAAGTTCATGTGCATGTAAAGGCAGGCGTCCCAAAACTTTTGGCAATATGGTGTATTATTATTGTACACTTTTATGACTGAGGCCAGAAGATGAAAATGACCATCAAGCAACCACCAAAACACATTGTATGTCATGATTAATTTTTTTACCTTGCTCAAATTGTGTTGCTCAAGTGCCAGAAAAAAAAATCAAATTTTCAAATATGATTTTTAATATTGCACATTTTAGTCAAGTTGTACTCAAATTCCTATATTTTAACTGAAATGCTCAAATATAATGCAAATGTAAAGCAAACACTGCCATTTTAAAACAGATTTAGTTGACTGCTGAGATTTGATTTACCATCGAAAAATTACAGATGACAAGCGTCAACACTTGATTTAAAGTAAATTCTGGAAATGTGATTAATCTCTAAGTCAGATGAATAACTGTAAATATGAGTAATGGGTAATCAGCTCAAATCTCTTCAATATGCATGATGCACTATTTAAGCGTTATTATTATACTATTGGTGCTGAGCAACTCATCTTGCACCATTAATGCCACAGGTATGAGTGACTCAAATCGTGCATTATTGAGAGGTGCACTATTGCTTTTCTGAGTAATAATACTTGCTTGGTCGGGGGATAAAACAGGAGAAAATATCTCCCACTGAAGGAGCGATCTAAGCCATAAAATGCACCTATATACATACAATTCAGCAGTTTCCAGCTGAAATGAACACTAATGGCAGTTAAACATCTAAACATTTGATTCCTTTTCATGCAAATTATGATTACAGGGGCATATTATCTATTAATAAAGACTTACTTTTGCGCGGTTCCTTGCGCAATGACCTCAAAACACTTTTACTATAGTGCATATTCTGTAAACTAATACATTTTGCATATGTATAGTAAACTTGTTCGTTATCTCACCTGGTACAGCATGAGATTCAGAATGCTCGAGAACAAGTCCCGTGAAACGCGAGTCACGATAACAGAGTAGGCTGGCCACGGCCACCCCTGTATAAACTCTGGCCACCCCTGGTATGATTTTGCATTGGGTACTGTTAATTTGAATGCATAATGTAAATTCACAATAGTTCATGAAGTGAAAAAAATAAAATAAAATGAAGCACCCGCTGCAGCCACCAAAAAAAAGATTGTAGATTGTTTGGCGCCAGCAGAGTAGCTTTTAAACCATTCAAGCGCGACAAGACCAAAGAGAACGCGCTGTCTGTGAATGTCATGTGACGCGCCAGAATTGAGTTCTCTTCATTTCGTGCTTGAACGAACAATAACACACATAATTATGCCAAAATGTCTGTTTTGTGGTGTATTCTCATAAGAGCAGTCTTAAATTAGTGAAATAACACCTTAAATGAACTTAAAGAGTTGTGAGAAAATGAGACGTGCGTCAGATCCGCGTCATGTGCGCCAGCGGCAGTTCTTAAAGTCACAGCAGCCTAATAAACCAGTGGCATCAATGTTAATCAAAAGAACAAAGGTTACAGAGAAAAGTGTAGCTTTAATAAGGATTATTCTATATTTAATTTATTTATGCAGTGCAGACTGTTTAATAACTTTATTCAGTTTCTGTATATTTCCTATCTGTTAGACAGAAGGCCACAGGTAAATACATTTACTACAATGGGTTTATGTGAAGATTGTTTTAAAGGGTTAGTTCACGCAAAAATGAAAATAATGTCATTTATTACTAACCCTCATGTCGTTCTACACCTGTAAGACCTTCGTTCATCTTCAGAACACAAATTAAGATATTTTTGATAAAATCCGATGGCTCAGTGAGGCCTCCATTGCCAGCAAAGTCACTGAACCTCTAAAGATCCAGAAAGTTACTAAAGATGTATTTAAAACAGTTAATGTGAGTACAGTTTCGAATCAGTGGTTCGGAGCGCCAAAGTCACGTGATTTTTTGATACGCGATCCGAAACACTGATTCGAAATAATGACATTATTTTCATTTTTGGGTATAAAAATACATAAATATACATAAATAATATAATAAATAATTTGATATAGTTCATAAAATGAAAATAAAAAGTTATTTTCCATAGCCTAATAAATGTTGAAATATAGCTTTCAATTATACTGTAGGCTAATGTTGGATGTCTGCCATTAATGTTTTTTTTTATTTATTTTTTTTTAAGCAATTTCATAGAGACATCAGTACCAGTTTTAGTATCGATGATACTGGCCTTCATTCATAAAAAAAAAAAAGAGCCATTACAACAAATATTTAAAATATACTGGGCCTCATTTATCAATCTAACGTAGAAACGAGCGCAGACCCGAGTGCAGAAATCATCTTACGACAGGGTTCACGATTCAATAATCGTACGTTGATAAATGTGGCGGCTCAAAACAATCGTCATTTAAATAGCACGCCCCTAAAAATTCACGGTTTAGAAGCCTCGCCCCTAGAGTTTACATGGAGAAACGTAACCCGGCCAAGAAGATTAAGTAGACTAATCTCATGAAAGAGAAATTGATCTTACTCCAACAAAACCCGTTTACCTTGTAATTGCAAACAATTATATTACATTTATATGTATATTAAATACCAATAAATAAAACGAAACATTTACAAAAATAAACACGTATAGCCTAGGCCAGTGTTTCCCAACCACGATCCTGGAGGCCCCCCAACACTGCACATTTTGCATGTCTCCCTAATCAAACACTCCTGATTCAAATTATCATCTTATTAGTGGAGACTCCAAGACCTGAAATGGGCGTGTCAGATAAAGGAGACATGCAAAATGTGCAGTGTTGGGGGGCCTCCAGGAACGTGGTTGGGAAACACTGGCCTAGGCTATTTTCCCCTCACTACACAACAAATCCTTTTAATTGAACGGTTTTCAGAACAGAACAAGAATGAAAATAAGTAGCTATAAATTATATAATAAACTATAAAATAAAACACAAATATAGTGGCATTCATTATAAACAACATACAATATCAAGCCAAAATTAATTTATTTAAAAGTGAAACTGGGCTCATCTCTCTCATTTGGCAAAAATCCAATGATGTTTCGACGTAACGTTTGGTTGCTAAATTATTTATTATGTAAACAAGGCTTTGTATTTCACTCGTGTGCCAATATCCACGGAAAACAGCATCCTTCACATGTGCAAAAATGTGTTTGTTTGGGCGCTGTGCACGCTGATTTTACAGCAGACAATTTAATTTGAGCAGTGTCATTTATGTTTGGTTGACTGCATTTTAGTTTGATGAATGGCTGAAATGTCAAGTTAGCAACACCAGAATAGGCTATATAGGCCTATGTTGTGTGCGCGCGAGTGAGGCGCCTGCGCGATCAGTTGGTTTTAATACATATAAAGAAAATTACAACGCGTTAGAGTGTCACTAAAACAAGCGCAGCCTATACTATATTTATTTTATTCCTTTTATAGCCTACTTAAGCTAATTTCTGTTTTTCTCTGTTCACAGAAGCGCTGCAGGTGCGTGATGTGTGAGAATCCTTGTGTTCTGTTTATGCTGTTATAGTTGCGCATATAAATTTAAAGCCCTCGAAAAAAATGGGTCACAGACACCCATCTATTCTAATTTAATTTAATTTTAATTTGACATTCTAATCTTAAAGTCTAATGATCGATTGAGCTTCGGTTGTCGGTCAGAAAAATAATCTAAATAAACAAAATGCTCTCTTTTCAATTCTCCTCCAGATTTAATAGGTAAAGAAGATAACTCCACAAATAACTGCAGTTCCAGGGTTCAAACAGAGAAGGCGACAAAGAGGTAAAACTTACGGAATGCAGCTTTGTTTAAAGAGTAATTAATTGCTCTACTACTAGCCTAAATAACATTAGAATATGAATATCATGACTCATAATTCAATGTAAATAATGCATTAATATTAATTAGTGCTGTCAATAGATTAAAAAATTAACTAATTAATCAATAATGTTTCTGTAATCGTGATTAACCACGATCAAAAACATTGTTTTTAATATTTAATATTGTAATGATTTCACAGTTATTCTCCAAATTAATGTAGAAGCAACTTAAAGACAGTGGGCCTCATTTATGATATAAACTGTGCGTAAGGCCGTTTCCACGCAAAACTTGGCATTTATCAATATATCTCACGTCAGGTCTCAGCTCGTGTACGCAAGTTTTTGAATTAGCGTGAACTTGCGTGCAGCATAAAAGAATATAATAGGTGTATGATAGATAGATAGATAGATAGATAGATAGATAGAAATGGTCATAGATAGATAGATAGATAGATTGATTGATTGATTGATTGATTGATTTTGGATACATTTTAACTAAAAAAAGTTACGGACTACAGCTTTAAAGTCATATTGTTACATTAATCAGAAACAAAAGTAAACAACTGAATAATTTTTTTTTTTTTTTTTTTTTTTGGTGCCACCTCAAGATTTGCTGTGGCCTCCTCTGGCCACCCTATTAAAAGTTTCTGGGGGCGCCACTGCGTAGAAGCAGCTAAATGGAATAGTTGCCACAGCAAATGTGTTTTTATCTCAAGTTTCTTTTGTTAACACTATCGGTTTGGTTTAGTTTTAGTTTAGTGTAGGTGATACGTTAATTTCAGATTTGATGGGGCATTCCTCTTTCAGCGCCACTCACCGGACATTTCGGTTTGAAAGTGTCGCGAAACGTGCAAAATGCAACATAATATAATTTTGCGTCGCCACATTTTTCCAATGCCTGCCTCTGGGTTGAACGTTTAAAGCTGCAGTCCGTAACTTTTTTTTGAGCAAGTACATAACCAGCCAGTGTTCAAAACAATCTCCTTACCTTAGCTCGATTCACAACGGTAAGCTTGTAATGTGTTAAAATTCGAGCATGTCTGTGCGTCATTACGTCAAGTCTGTATACATAAAGGTCCGGCTATAACCGGAGTAGTATCGCATGTGAGGATGTGGCGGATCACTTATAGCCTTTTCTCACAGCAGCTGGAATAATTAAATGTATCATTTTGATGGCGGATTGTAATCCAGAAAGGTCCAAACGACAATCATCAGTGGCAACTGGAGATTCACCCGTAGTCAAAATCAAAAGATTAGACTGTACAGTAATTGAAATCTACAGGTAATGCTGAAACACACTAAATACACGTAGTCACGCAATGCTAATGCTGTTAACATTAACAATCTGAGAACAAAGTATAACAATAATAATAATTTGCACAGTTTGATGTGATGTGAGCTAAGTGATTGTTAGATTCAATCACCATTGGTAGCGCAATTTATTGTAATGCTTTTTTTCTCAGTCGGTCAGAAGAAAAGTGGCAGACATGTTACTTACTTGTTCATATGACATTTTCCGGTGAAAATTCTTATTTTGGTCGTACTTCCAAGATGTAGAATCTGTGATTCCGAAGTTCAGTATCCACACCGGTGTGATGACTGACAGCCAGCCACACAAACTCCTCAAAACATTAGATTCATCCGGCCTGAGGAGCCGTGCCGATGCACAACCCGCATAAAGAAGATAACTCCGCAAACAACTGCAATTGCAGGTTTCAAACAGAGATGGCGACAAAGAGGCAAAACTTACGGACTGCAGCTTTAATTAGATCAGAAAGCAACAACTTGTAGCCACCCCAAACACCCTAGTCGAACCTTAGCAAACACAAAAACTAATTTTGAACCTATGAAACCAATCTAAGATCCACTCTTATAACTGATGTTAGTTTAACTTGTAGAGGGCAGCTAGTAGCTCTTTTCATCACTCTTGCTGCTGCTGCTTATGATTCTGTCTTTGAAAACAATCATTGGAATTGGTATGACAAATGATTTGAGGGTTATTTTACACAGCCAAGCCTGATTCATGTGGATATGGGCGCCTGTCCTAAAGTCTGAAAACAGGGAGGAATTACATCAAAGTCTTGACAATAATGAGTGATGTTGGCTGGTGAGTTTGGAAGCTTTCCTTGGCAGCTCCGCTCCTCTCTTTTCTCATTCCCTTTCTCTTTTTCTTTATTACTCTTTCTTTTTTCTTTCTCCATCCGCCCACACATCCTTCCACGGGATTCGGTAAAAAGCAACCACTGCAAAACTAACAGCCTGGGCCTGTTTGTCTGCCAGTAAGGTAGGAATCATATTTCAAGAAAAATGACAGATGAAAAACTGCCTCGGATACACAAACACTCAATTCTATTGTGTTGAAAGTCTGAGGTTCAGGGCCATATCGCTCAAGGAGCTGCAAAAATATTTTAAGTACGGGTGAGCCTTTGCTCAAGGGTTGGCCGGTGGTGAAGTATGCTGTAGTGCACAATGATGGTGGTCTAGTTACTGAAATTATAGGAGATGCACATTATTTGAGCTCTTTGGACGAATTGGTTTTCAGAAATCTGAGAAAATTCCTGAACCTGCATGACAAGAATTTAAAGTAATAGTTCACACAAAAGTTTTGTCATTTACTCACCCTCATGTTGTTCCAAACCTTTATGACTTTCTCTCATGCATGCATTTTGGTAGTCACTCTTTTTAATTAATGGGGACAAAAAAAAAAGACACATATGTTAATTAATAGCTACACAGATATTTACCATTGTTTTAGCAAACTCATATTCAGGTCTGGCACCATTATGGGAAAAAACGCCCACTTTTCAATGATCCAATCAATTATGGTGAATAAAATTAAGCCCCGTCCTACATTTCTTTTCTCATCGAATATAGTCTTTGGCTCGGAAACATGTTACATACATACTCATGCTACATGAAATTTGAATAGGTTGTGAAGAGGTTGATAAGAAATTATTAGTGAAGAGGTCAAAAGATGGTGGAGCCATAGTACTTCAGGTGACCTTAGTTTTATTTAGCTACTTGATCCTGTTAGATCTTCTATCCTATTGCACACACACACACTCACACACACATTGTGTTTTCATGTTTTATGGGGACTTTCCATAGACATAATGATGTTTATACTGTATAAACTGTATATTCTACCCCCCTACACTAACCCTACCCATTACAGAAAACTTTAACCAAAAATGTCCCCACAAGGTCAAGGACAGATATTGCATCTTTGTGGGGACATTTTTTTTCCTCATAACGTGGGGTTTACCTAGACCACACACACACACAAAACATAATTTATTCCTGTGATGTAAAAGCTGAGTTTTCAGCATCTTTAATCCAGTCTTCAGTGATCTCACATGATCCTTTAGAAATCATTCTAATATGATGATTACATACTATTATAAATGTTGAAAACAGCTGTGCTGCTTAATATTTTTGTGTAAGCTGTGATCGATTTATTCAGGATGCTTTGATGAATAGAACATTTATTGGAAATAGAAGTCTTTTGTAACATTATAAATGTCTTTCCTGTCACTTTAAGCATAAAGAGGTGTTAGATTCAGATTTTAAGATTCAGATTTCCGATTTCAACTTCAAATGAGTTCAGCATTCCTGAGCGGGGCCCCAGGCACATTCCTCCTGACCACACTTGGTTAAATCCTCCTGCTTCCCTTTAGCTCTGTGTAGAGCAATCCCAGAAGGCAACAGCTGACCGCAACAGTGTCTTTAAAATGTGTCTGGGTTATAATCAAACTGGTGCTTGGCGGTGTCAAAGGGCCAATCCAAGGCTTTAAAAACTTTCACATTCACACTAAAGAGAAAGCAAAAGACAAAAGTTAATACAGCACAGTTCTTCAAATGAGTTTAGGCTACTGTAAAGTTTTGCAGCATTGATTACAGCTACAAGGCCTCAAAAACTTTTGAATTAAAGAGACCAACCAGAATGCTCTAGCAACCACATAGCAACAAGCTAAAAAACACTCAGAACACTATAGCAATGGCATAGCAACCACGCACAATTCTGACAATACCATGGATGGAACCATCAAGTGCGTTTTAATTAATCTCCACGCTGAATCTCTCTCAGTTTTACTGGCCAGGAAATGTTGTTCTTATTTATAATGCTTACTGTAACTGCACATCATGAAAAATAATAATGTTTCCAAACTTAGATATTGATGAGTCATTTTATTTTATTATAATAGAGGTACTTTTCTTACATGATTCTTTAGAGAGATTAGTGTCATAGATCTCAACCATTAAAAAAGTTCACTAATTAATAAACTTTTATTCAGCAAGGGCACATTAAATTAAACAAAAGTGACAGTAAAGACATTTATAATGGTATTATATTTCTGAAAAAAATGTTTCATGAGCATCAAATCATCATAGGCTATTAGAATGATTTCTGAAGGATCATGTGACACTGAAGACTGGAGTAATAATGCTGAAAATACAGCTCTGATCACAAGAATAAATTACATTTTAAAATATATTCACATAGAAAACAGTTATTTTAAATTGTAATAATATATCACAATATTATTGTTTTTACTGTATTTTTGATCAAATAAATGCAGCCTTGGTGAGCAGAAAAGACTTACAGACCCTAAACTCTTAGTAGTGTAAATAGACAGAAATAGAATAAATAAAAACACAGAGAGTAAAGAAATATGGGCAAAAGTGTAAAATGAAAAAAATAACAACAACAAAAAAACACGACCAGCCCTTGTTTCAACATTAGTGGTCCATGATATGTTTTTTTTTAATGGCTGATATCTGATAATATAGTGACATACACTCACCTAAAGGATTATTAGGAACACCATACTAATATTGTGTTTGACCCCCTTTCGCCTTCAGAACTGCCTTAATTCTACGTGGAATTGATTCAACAAGGTGCTGAAAGCATTCTTTAGAAATGTTGGCCCATATTGATAGGATAGCATCTTGCAGTTGATGGAGATTTGTGGGATGCACATCCAGGGCACGAAGCTCCCGTTCCACCACATCCCAAAGATGCTCTATTGGGTTGAGATCTGGTGACTGTGGGGGCCATTTTAGTACAGTGAACTCATTGTCATGTTCAAGAAACCAATTTGAAATGATTCGAGCTTTGTGACATGGTGCATTATCCTGCTGGAAGTAGCCATCAGGGGATGGGTACATGGTGGTCATAAAGGGATGGACATGGTCAGAAACAATGCTCAGGTAGGCCGTGGCATTTAAACGATGCCCAATTGGCACTAAGGGGCCTAAAGTGTGCCAAGAAAACATCCCCCACACCATTACACCACCACCACCAGCCTGCACAGTGGTAACAAGGCATGATGGATCCATGTTCTCATTCTGTTTACGCCAAATTCTGACTCTACCATCTGAATGTCTCAACAGAAATCGAGACTCATCAGACCAGGCAACATTTTTCCAGTCTTCAACTGTCCAATTTTGGTGAGCTCGTGCAAATTGTAGCCTCTTTTTCCTATTTGTAGTGGAGATGAGTGGTACCCGGTGGGGTCTTCTGCTGTTGTAGCCCATCCGCCTCAAGGTTGTGCGTGTTGTGGCTTCACAAATGCTTTGCTGCATACCTCGGTTGTAACGAGTGGTTATTTCAGTCAAAGTTGCTCTTCTATCAGCTTGAATCAGTCGGCCCATTCTCCTCTGACCTCTAGCATCAACAAGGCATTTTCGCCCACAGGACTGCCGCATACTGGATGTTTTTCCCTTTTCACACCATTCTTTGTAAACTCTAGAAATGGTTGTGCGTGAAAATCCCAGTAACTGAGCAGATTGTGAAATACTCAGACTGGCCCGTCTGGCACCAACAACCATGCCACGCTCAAAATTGCTTAAATCACCTTTCTTTCCCATTCTGACATTCAGTTTGGAGTTCAGGAGATTGTCTTGACCAGGACCACACCCCTAAATGCATTGAAGCAACTGCCATGTGATTGAGAAATTGAACAGTTGTTTCTAATAATCCTTTAGGTGAGTGTATAACATTATTTAATGATAACAAATGAGAGGATATTTCTTAATCTCTTAATTCTGAAATACCTTTTACAATATTTACTCAACACTGAACTGCTTACAAGCACATTGACTACTTCTGTTAATTGACCAAGTGAGAAAACTGTCAGTGACACTTTAGAATACTGTTCCATCATTAATTATTAACTACACAGGAACAAATTAGTAATGCACTATTAACATTCTAGTAACTACTATTATACACTTAGTCGAATGTGGTAGTTCGCTATTATTATAATTTTTATAACTATTATAATTAATTATGCATTATTCACATTAATTATGAACCTGTATGTAATATTTCTTAATAGTTTTCTTGGAGGTATGAAAAAAAAGTAGTTATTGATTAGCTAATAGTAAACTACCACATTCGAGTGCTATTACTTACTAATTCATAAATCAGAGTTTCTTGTTAGTTATTAGTAATTACTAGAGCATTACTCATTTGTTCCTGTGTAGTTACTCATTAATGACGGAACAGTATTCTAAAGTGTTTCAATATTGTCTAATAAATTGCCCTAGTCAGCATCACTTGCCATCACAGGAGGATTTGACCTGTGGTCTGAGGGTGGCAGCACCTTCTTTACTCAAGACTGTCAGAAATCTCAAGTGTGTGATTCCCACACCGAAATGTGAGCAAAATCTTTCTCATTGACTTGTGCCTGTTTCTGTTGTGTAATTATAGTGCCCTTTGGTTGTGTGTGTTGCTTCTTCACCACTGCTAATTAACCAGCATAAATTAGATCATGTGATGAATATGGTCACTATGTGAAATGCAGCGCTCAAATTTCCCTTGTTCTTATAAGAACTGACCACTGAAAGGTTCTTTGTGGAACCCAAAATGGTTCTTCTATGGAATCTCTGTGAACCTCCCCTTTTGTAATCTTTATTTTTAGTCAGTCACAGTGTTTTTTAAAATATAAACAGTGGCTAAAGATGCACAAGGTCTGTGATGTCAAAATGGCAGGACGTGATGGGGAAACTCAAGAGTGCTCTGCTCATTTCCAGCAAAGCAGCTGTATCAGATCCTGACGGTCCACACGCACTTGAGCGTCCACCGTGTAACTGCGTGTTCCCCCGAGCTGGCACTGCGCCCACAAAACACCCTGTAACCCCACGACCTCTGAGCTTATGACCTCTCCACCACTCGCCTACAACCACAGCTGCTTCCCACAGATTGGATGAGATTGTATATTTGTGTAAAATGCAGAATAGTATGTTTCTTTTCTTACCCCCAGCTCTTCACGACTTGAATTACTCAGGATGCAGGGTGCAATAAACTATAGAGATAACAATGAAAAATAAATTCTTTCCTTATAACCATAAGCGATGTCTACAACTTACTGTAACACCATATGTATATGTGTATATATACAGTATATATATATATATATATATATATATATACTTGCCTATAGGCTAAACACGTAATGTTTCGCCTTCGCAGATTCGCCTTTTTTGTGGTTTGCGCGGGGATGATGATGGTATAGTTTCAAAACTATTTCAAAACCTATTTCATGGTTTGCGTTCTCCGGCCACCAAGTGCTGTTGCCGTGCGGATGGGCGTCCCGGAACGCATTGGGGTTTTTCTAATTTAGTTGAGGATGGTGTTGTTTAAGTGGCGCCAAATTAAATAACTAATCAGTTTTTACAACATAAATTAATCAATCAAAAACTTACTTTAGCTTTTTTTTCTAAATCAAAATTAATTTCCTGTTATCACTGTAAAGCCGCTTTGAAGCAATCTGTGTTGTAAAAAGCACTATATAAATGAAGGTGACTTGACTATATTGGCAAACGTTTTGGGACGCCTACCTTTACATGCACATGAACTTTAATGACATCCCATTCTTAATCCGTAGGGTTTAATATGGAGTTGGCCCACCCTTTGCAGCTATAACAGCTTCAACTCTTCTGGGAAGGCTTTCCACAAGGTTTAGGAGTGTGTTTATGGGAATTTTTGACCATTCTTCTAGAAGCGCATTTGTGAGGTCAGGCACTGATGTTGGACGAGAAGGCCTGGCTCACAGTCTCCACTCTAATTCATCCCAAAGGTGTTCTATCGGGTTGAGGTCAGGACTTTGTGCAGGCCAGTCAAGTTCCTCCACACCAAACTCGCTCATCCATGTCTTTATGGACCAGTCATGGTGGAACAGGAAGGGGCCATCCCCAAACTGTTCCCATGAAGTTGGGAGCATGCAATTGTTTAAAATTTCTTGGTATGCTGAAGCAATAAGAGTTCCTTTCACTGGAACTAAGGGGCCAAGCCCAACCCCTGACTTGGCACACACTTGGCACAATGCAGTCAGGCAAGTCTCCGCTCTACAAACCCGATTCCAAAAAAGTTGGGACACTGTACAAATTGTGAATAAAAAAGGAATGCAATAATTTACAAATCTCATAAACTTATATTTTATTCACAATAGAATATAGATAACATATCAAATGTTGAAAGTGAGACATTTTGAAATGTCATGCCAAATATTGGCTCATTTTGGATTTCATGAGAGCTACACATTCCAAAAAAGTTGGGACAGGTAGCAATAAGAGGCCGGAAAAGTTAAATGTACATATAAGGAACAGCTGGAGGACCAATTTGCAACTTATTAGGTCAATTGGCAACATGATTGGGTATAAAAAGAGCCTCTCAGAGTGGCAGTGTCTCTCAGAAGTCAAGATGGGCAGAGGATCACCAATTCCCCCAATGCTGCGGCGAAAAATAGTGGAGCAATATCAGAAAGGAGTTTCTCAGAGAAAAATTGCGAAGAGTTTGAAGTTATCATCATCTACAGTGCATAATATCATCCAAAGATTCAGAGAATCTGGAACAATCTCTGTGCGTAAGGGTCAAGGCCGGAAAACCATACTGGATGCCCGTGATCTTCGGGCCCTGCACTGCATCACATACAGGAATGCTACTGTAATGGAAATCACAACATGGGCTCAGGAATACTTCCAGAATACTTTGTCGGTGAACACGATCCACCGTACCATTCGCCGTTGCCGGCTACAACTCTATAGGTCAAAAAAGAAGCCATATCTAAACATGATCCAGAAGCGCAGGCATTTTCTCTGGGCCAAGGCTCATTTAAATAGACTGTGGCAAAGTGGAAAACTGTTCTGTGGTCAGACGAATCAAAATTTGATGTTCTTTTTGGAAAACTGGGACGCCATGTCATCCGGACTAAAGTGGACAAGGACAACCCAAGTTGTTATCAGCGCTCAGTTCAGAAGCCTGCATCTCTGATGGTATGGGGTTGCATGAGTGTGTGTGGCATGGGCAGCTTACACATCTGGAAAGGCACCATCAATGCTGAAAGGTATATCCAAGTTCTAGAACAACATATGCTCCCATCCAGACGTCGTCTCTTTTAGGGAAGACCTTGCATTTTCCAACATGACAATGCCAGACCACATACTGCATCAATTACAACATCATGGCTGCGTAGAAGGATGCAGGTACTGAAATGGCCAGGCTGCAGTCCAGATCTTTCACCCATAGAAAACATTTGGCGCATCATAAAGAGGAAGATGCGACAAAGAAGACCTAAGACAGTTGAGCAACTAGAAGCCTGTATTAGACAAGAATGGGACAACATTCCTATTCCTAAACTTGAGCAACTTGTCTCCTCAGTCCCCAGACGTTTGCAGACTGTTATAAAAAGAAGAGGGGATGCCACACAGTGGTAAACATGGCCGTGTCCCAACTTTTTTGAGATGTGTTGATGCCATGAAATTTAAAATCAACTTATTTTTTCCTTAAAATGATACATTTTCTCAGTTTAAACATTTGATATGTCATCTATGTTGTATTCTGAATAAAATATTGAAATTTGAAACTTTCACATCATTGCATTCTGTTTTTATTCACAATTTGTACAGTGTCCCAACTTTTTTGGAATCGGGTTTGTAATTCACCTGACTGGTTCTCCTGGTAACCGCCAAACCCAGACTCGTCCATCGGATTGCCAGACAGAGAAGCGTGATTCGTCACTCCAGAGAACACGTCTCCACTGCTCTAGAGTCCAGTGGCGGCGTGCTTTACACCACTGCATCCGACGCTTTGCATTGCACTTGGTGCGCCTCAGCATGCGCTGACCCCGCTCTGTGATTTTACATGGCCTACCACTTGTGGCTGAGTTGCTGTTGTTCCCAATTGCTTCCACTTTGTTATAATATCACTAACAGTTGACCGTGGAATATTTAGTAGTGAGGAAATTTCACGAATGGACTTATTGCACAGGTGGCAACCTATCACGGTACCATGTTTGAATTCACTGAGCTCCTGAGAGTGACCCATTCTTTCACAAATGTTTGTAGAAGCGTCTGCATGCCTAGGTGCTTGATTTTATACACCTGTGGTGTATGGAAGTGATTGGAACACCTGAATTCAATGATTTGGAGGGGTGTCCCAATACTTTTGGCAATATAGTATATGTATATATATATATATATATATCTCTCCAATCAAGTCACATTTTACACATTTCACACTCTCACTTTAAACTGAAAATGATTTGATTATTTGCAGACAGTTTCAGTCATGTTCTATTTTGCCTTGTGGTGGAGCCAGGACTGATATAAAAAACAACTTGGTGCATGAAACCCCTGCTTATACCATCATAAAACATCTTTTTCTCATCTGTAAGTGTGGGAACAATGTGAGGATAAAAGTATTTGATTACAAGACATGATAAGATCCGGAGGAAGACGAAGGGTTTGGTTGATTGTGTTCAGATACTGAAAACCCAGCTATGGATATCTCTCTATGTTATGACATGCCTGAGATTAATAATGATAGCCGTGTCCATGATTGCTGACAGGAGAGCTGTCCAGACAAGATTTTAGAGTATAAAGCAACATAATAATATGACCTACATTATTATCCCAACAGACAATATACCTGGATTAACAGCATTAAGATGTTTCCCTCAATCTTATACTAACTGTAGGATTTTTCATTACGTGTCCAACATTGGGCATTATTATTTACACTATATGAATATTTGCTTCCTCTAAATTAAGTAACAGGTAAGGATTATTGGCAGTTTTTTTAAAAAAAAATACTCACTACAACCACAGAAAACCAGATTGAATTCAAACAGCTGTAATACCTGATCAAAGGTACGACAGCTGCCTTCCACCTCGGATCAAAGGAAGTAAACCCAGGTCAATAACAATTCATGTGAACTCATCAGTCTGCAAACTCATCTTTTCCACAGCACAATGCATTCTGGATTCTTGCTTTGTCAATTGAGGATAAGGAGCAATTTAGATAAGAGTATCTCAGGATCTGTGGAAACAAGCATTTGAAAGGACTTGTTAAAAAGTAGTTCAGGGGTATTCAAAATTTACAACGTTATTTCTACTTAACAAAAGGGTGAGGAAGTTCACAGTGAAATTCACAAAGCTTTGAAGTGAGATGTTAAAAGTTTTACATACAATGAAAGCGAAAGGGGATATAAAAAACATCATAAATATAGTATTATAATGTCTTTATAACAGCGAATGAACAGACCACAATTTAATGTCAAAATAATCCCAATAATTCCAAATAATTTCCAAAGAACAGATTAAAATATGGCCAGATTTGACAATTAACTATACCAACTTAGTTCTCACATGCCCAAATGTGGAAATGTGAATAAGAATTGATAGCTTGTGTAATTTTTTCAAAGTTAACCCTTAATGGGTCTTTAGTGACCCGGGACGTTATTCACTACCCTCCTCCTCATTAATTTTTTAAAGTTAGACATGAACCTTCTTAGTATTCCTCAATCAATTCATTATAAACAATATAACAAGATTTTTAGTAAAAATTGTATAGCGTCGCTAACGACCCGAGGTGTGTAACAGTGTAAGTATGTTTTTTCTGCGCAACAGTAATTGAATCTTTGATGACTAAATAAGTGCAATTTAACTTTATTCTACAATGTGGCAATGTCTGATACACAATGATGAAGTGACGTTTCACTCATAGTTACCGCAGGCAGAAAACAAAAGAATAGGAAGAATCATCAGCAAAACCTGAAATGGCTCAGCGATTTACTGCAAGTACTGAACGCAATCAAATATTACTGTCACTGATGGTGGATCTGATGAAGAAGCTGTCAGTGGATCAAAACATTGATTTTGAAGATGTTGAAAATTATAGTTTTGAGAATATATTTGAGATGGTGAATATGAGCCAGATGCTGAATGTACTGGGAAATGAGCTCTGATGAGGACAGTGATGATGGTATAAAACATTTGCTCAAACTGAACCCTTTCAAGCTCCAACAGGTAACAAAATATGCTTTATTTTATTCTTCTGTAATTGTTACTCTAATATCAGGAGGGTTTTATATTATCGTGACAGGTAGAGATCAATCCGTGTTAGATATACACTCACCTAAAGGATTATTAGGAACACCATACTAATACTGTGTTTGACCCCCTTTCGCCTTCAGAACTGCCTTAATTCTACGTGGCATTGATTCAACAAGGTGCTGAAAGCATTCTTTAGAAATGTTGGCCCATATTGATAGGATAGCATCTTGCAGTTGATGGAGATTTGTGGGATGCACATCCAGGGCACGAAGCTCCCGTTCCACCACATCCCAAAGATGCTCTATTGGGTTGAGATCTGGTGACTGTGGGGGCCATTTTAGTACAGTGAAATTGTCATGTTCAAGAAACCAATTTGAAATGATTGGAGCTTTGTGACATGGTGCATTATCCTGCTGGAAGTAGCCATCAGAGGATGGGTACATGGTGGTCATAAAGGGATGGACATGGTCAGAAACAATGCTCAGGTAGGCCGTGGCATTTAAACGATGCCCAATTGGCAATAAGGGGCCTAAAGTGTGCCAAGAAAACATCCCCCACACCATTACACCACCACCGCCAGCCTACACAGTGGTAACAAGGCATGATGGATCCATGTTCTCATTCTGTTTACGCCAAATTCTGACTCTACCATCTGAATGTCTCAACAGAAATCGAGACTCATCAGACCAGGCAACATTTTTCCAGTCTTCAACTGTCCAATTTTGATGAGCTCGTGCAAATTGTAGCCTCTTTTTCCTATTTGTAGTGGAGATGAGTGGTACCCGGTGGAGTCTTCTGCTGTTGTAGCCCATCCGCCTCAAGGTTGTGCGTGTTGTGGCTTCACAAATGCTTTGCTGCATACCTCGGTTGTAACGAGTGGTTATTTCAGTCAAAGTTGCTCTTCTATCAGCTTGAATCAGTCGGCCCATTCTCCTCTGACCTCTAGCATCAACAAGGCATTTTCGCCCACAGGACTGCCGCATACTGGATGTTTTTCCCTTTTCACACCATTCTTTGTAAACTCTAGAAATGGTTGTGCGTGAAAATCCCAGTAACTGAGCAGATTGTGAAATACTCAGACCGGCCCGTCTGGCACCAACAACCATGCCACGCTCAAAATTGCTTAAATCACCTTTCTTTCCCATTCTGACATTCAGTTTGGAGTTCAGGAGATTGTCTTGACCAGGACCACACCCCTAAATGCATTGAAGCAACTGCCATGTGATTGGTTGATTAGATAATTGCATTAATGAGAAATTGAACAGGTGTTCCTAATAATCCTTTAGGTGAGTGTATATCCCAGTCGCTAAAGACACGAATATGTAACAATGATTGGCGAAACATTTATGCATTTAAGGGTTAAAATATTTTAAATTGTCATTTACCTCCCTAACATGCAGAGACAACTATAAATAAACGATCTGTCAGCTGATTGCTACAAAAAGAAAGGTAAAAAAAATTGCAAAAAAAAAAAATCAAAACATCCAATGGCAGACGATGGGGAAACCTGTTTGAAAATAGACATTATTTTTGCACTTCCATTTGGTGGCGCTATAGATGGAGAAATTACGGCATTCAGCTTTGAAGTTTACTCTTATTTTTACAAAAAATATAAATAAAATGCTGTCATGTGACTTCAGAAGACTTGGAATATAGTGCATGGACTACTTTCACGCCGCCAAAAAAACTGTCATTGTATGGAAAAGAGCTCCATAAAGGGGGAAAATTTCCAATAATGTGTTAAGACTAAAATCTGTAGTAAAACATAAGGATATATACAGACTTTGAAAAGCAAAAAAGAAATGGCACAGCACAAACAGTCTCTCTTCTTGAGCCAGTCAAGATCTACTTCAGATTGTGGTTCTGAAAACAAACAAAGCGAGTACAGGAATGTATGTGATGTGGAGTGTCTGTTTTTCTGTGTAATGGAATAAATCTTATTGGTAAGTAAAAGTTTCCTGTGATACAAAAGCGACACAGACATCAAAGTAATATTTCTATACATATTTTCAAAAGAGCTTCCCGTCGCTCATCCAGGCTTCCATATGTTTCAGAGTCATCTCAAATATAAAGAACACAGCAGGGATTGGTTTCCTAGAGACCATTAGACATCATGTAATGACAGGCCTCATTCTCCAACCCCCAAAACCAACAGAACAGACACAAGGCCAAGAAAAAGGAGGAGAGAGCAAGAGGCCGAGAAAAGGGAGGAGAACAAAAGAGGGGTGAGAAGGATGGAAAGGGTGGAGAGGTTTGGGAAATTGCCCCATTAAAGACAGAGATGAATCTCTGGTGGATCCCGGGGTCTACTAAATTACTGGCTATGTAGAGGTTAATGCCAGAATAACGCTGAGAGGAAATGAAGCGGTGTGTGTTTCTCACTGTAATTTCGACATTTAGTGTTTAGTATGTACAGCGAAAGCGTCGACACCTTTCTCCAACACATCTGCAGTTCACAATGCATTGTGTTTTTAGAAATAACTCCACATGTAGGCACATTAAAGAGCATGCACATTTACAAGCACTTCAAACGATGTGACAAATGCGGCTGTAAAACATTATACATAGAATGCAAATCTTTTCCATTATACTCAGATTGCCTACACTAAATATGGCTTATGCATGACTGTTTCCAAAGCTGATTCAACGATATGCAAATCCTTTTCACTTGAGATTTTATCTCAGTACTGTGAGAAAAGTGTGGGTTTTGGTTACGCTCATCTGAATAAAATCTAGTGCCATGTTTCAGATTTTTGAAAAACACTATGAATGATGCCAAAATGTGAGGAACATGAATGTTTTTAGAATAGTGCATTCAAAAAACTTTTTTTTACATGAACTGACGAAAATGTGTGTTGCTTGCCTGTGCAAAAGCCAACATCATGATACTAGAGTTTAAAATGATTTCTAGTGTGTTTCTATCCAGTTAATATAGGTTTTTTAGGTGGTTGCTAGGGCATTGCTATGGGTTCTCATGTTGCTGTGCAGTTGATATAGTGCTTTGGGTGGTTGTTAGGGTGTTGCTATAGGTTCTCAGTGATTTTTTGTGTGTTGCTGTGCAGATGATATAGTGTTTTGAGTGGTTGTTAGGGTGTTGCTATGGGTTCTCAGTGATTTTTAGCGTGTTGCTGTGCAGCTGATATAGTGTTTTGGGTGGTTGTTAGGGTGTTGCTATGGGTTCTCAGTGGTTTCTAGCATGTTGCTGTGCAGGTGAGATAATGTTTTGGGTGGCTGTTAGGGCATTGCTATGGGTTCTCATAACTTCTCAGTGATTTCTAGCATGTTGCTGTGCAGCTGATAAAGTGCTTTGGGTGGTTGTTAGGGTGTTGCTATGCAGCTGCTAAGTTGTTCTAAGTGATTTTTAGTGTGTTGCTGTGCAGTTGATATAGTGTTTTGGGTGGTTGTTAGGGTGTTGATATGCAGTTGCTAAGGTGTTCTGAGTTACTTGAAGTTTGTTGTTATGCAGTTGACAGTGTTTTGGGCAGTTTCTAGGTTGTTGTTAGGGTGTTCTAAGTGATTTATAGCATATTGCTTTGAAATTTATATACTAGCATTTTGGGTGGTTGCTAGGGGTTATTATGTAGATGCTAAGAAGTGATTTCTAGCGTGCTGCAATGCAGTTGATATAGTGTTTTGGTTGGTTGCTAGGGTGTTGCTAATATGGTGTGCTACATGATTTCTAGCATGTTTGCTATGCCTAAAATCTTTTGGTCTTAGCAAACACCACAATTATACAATATCCATGCAAAACTGACTGCTTTCAGACTAGTAGAAATCCCCTGGAACCATGGGACAGCATCGAATAAGTCTTGAGGAAATAGCCTTGTATGCGCAGGAGCCTAAACAATAGGTCAAAACATAATCAGCCACAGATAAAAAAGGAAATACAACAAATCTGAGAAATAACAGGATGTTCTAACAATGATAACAAACTTGATAACAGTGGTGTATGGAGATCCTCACTGCTAGCGCTATCAGCTCAGACACGGATAGCATCTCACCCTGTGTTTCCCAAATGCTGATTAGCACATTTTTTAATACTATCGGACTAGTTTTCTACATCTTAGTGGTATTATTTTGTTATATTAAAACCCAAAACATATTAAGAAGTGCCAGTGTTGCTACAGATAACTTTGTCAGAGTTCCTGAGAATCGTAACTTTCTTAGCATCTAAAAGAGTTAGCCAAAGAAAGGGTGCTAAAAGTCACAGCTACTCCACCCTGAAAACCACAGTTTAAAGATGCGATAGGTCAAGTACTTGCAGCATAATGTCGCAAACACAAAAGTGAGAACTGTGCTCAGTAACACGTTTCATTTAGAGGAACACAAGTGCATTTATCATCTATTGCTAAGGTACTGTGACACATATAGCACGTGTGTTGGGCTTTTGCAAAAGTTGTTAAACAGCAGTCGTTTTTTCTCAGAAAATCTATATAGGATAAAAAAAACAGTAATGCTTTGAACTCTTGGTGATAATTTCTTTAAAACTCATAATGCTGTCTATTTAAATCATTCACATCTGTTCATACTAAAATCTGACTGGTCAATGACTGGTCAATATTTTTACATGTAATATTTTCATTGATTTCATATATAGCTGTGCTTGTTTCATGTCTCTCAATATGTGGTCTTGTTTTTCTAACAAAATACAATAATGTAAAATCAAATCATTTGATCATCAAATCATTTATTAATACATTTGGAACTATTACTTTAATTAGGAGATGGAATTATTAATTAATTTGGAACTATTAATTTAAACTTGATCATTTAGCAGCCTATAAGCATAAGGTTTACCAGTTCCTGGTCAGGTGAGAAGGAACTACATGCTCATAGCAGCTAACTTTCACATATGTGATAGATTTCACATCTAAGTTCACCTGTTACACCTGTGAATTGTGTTTCCACTTGGAGCCCACTGGTCACTGCCACAGCTATTCGTATAACTATTAGTTGGTACATCCATTGGCAACTAACCTAATGGAAGATGCCTGCAAAATGTTCACTTCATAACACCTGAGATGAGAGAAGAATGATGTTTCTGATTTTTATGAGGCATCATCTAAAAAATGGCCCAACTTCACAGCCAAACTTACATCTGAGACACAAGTGGGAAAAGATACCATTAGGTGAGACTTCAGTTTCAGGTGTGTCTATTTTTTTTTTTTTTAGGTAATTGACAGATTTGGTCAGCTGATGCCAGACCACAAAAATGGAAAACAACAAACTCAGTGACCCTATTTTTCTCTGTTTCCTCAGGAAATCCTACAGGGCCACTTCTGTCTGCTCACTTTAAACATGTCTGACTGCCATTTAAATCCCCAAGGACAAATACATTTTGGGAAATGACTTAGATATAGAAAAATTACATTTGCTTACATACTACAGCGAGGCATATACTGTATTGCACAAATTGAACTAACTAGTATTTTTAGAGTCAATGCGTCCATTACTATTATTGCTTATTTAAGGTTTATCTTTGTCATAGTGGCTAAATGTGAGGAACAAATTGAGGGTGAGGATGATGTAGCTCAAACTGTTTTTGCTTCAGGACTCAGATGTTACAATGGACATCAAGTGGCAACCCAAAACAAAAATATTAAAATGTATTACGCTTTTGAAGATCGTCAGGTGACCTGCTCGTGTTTGACAGATCAATTTGCATCAACATAGAGTTTGACTGGATGCATGACATTTGACATCAACAACAAAATATATGGATTATTATTATTATTGTTATATTTTCTCCTCCGTTTTAAAGCCTGTTTATATTAATGTATTAACTATGCATGATTATAGTTGTATTATAATTGTTTTTACCCTGTTGTCTGCATCCCCATGAGAACAGACCTGTGACCCATCAGTTGAGAGACACTGATTTGAAGATATAGTGGGTTTGAGTGATGTGGCTCATATGGAAAATAGGTCATCTATTTAGAGACCCAGAAGTTTGGAGGAAGATGAGAAAGACCAAAGTCTTGGGTTCACATTTTTGTATATGGACCCCTGTCATCACTATGCACATGTGTATCTAAGCAGAGGCCAGCTGGTCAATTAACTTAACACAGTCCAGATCAGCTTGAAAAAAAAAAAAAAAAACGCTAAAAAGAAATTATAAACATGGCATGTGGCCAGAGGAAATCTAATGCCAAGACAACATTTAGAGACATTTTGATGGGAATTGCACTGTAATGTTTAAACTAAATTTTGGTATAGGCATACCTCAAAATCTTGGCTACAAAAAAGCAACCTACTACCATCCAGGAAATTTAGTAGCATTTTATTGGCTTTTTAATGTTTTTTTCCCAGCACAAAACAGTAAAACAAGCACAAAACTAATAAACAACATAAAATATAAAAGCTAACAAACAAAAATATCAATACTATAATTTAAGAATGTGTGACAATTTGCCCCAAGCTACAAAAAATAAATATCTAACAACTTCTAAAAAAACATACATTTGTGTAATAAGACTTAAAATATAAGAGATATAGCCCAATTTTACCATGTGACAACTAGCCCCGGTCTGTTGTTCTACTTCATAGCATGCTCAACTGGTTCTGTTGCTTTCCTCTTTCATAGAATCAGTGATAAATAGGGTCTATTTGGTATGGAATTTATTCAATGGAAATGTTAGCCTCTCAGCTAATGTAATTTGTTTATATTCCATCTTAAAGCATGTTTGACATAAAGACATTATGTGAATGACTTCAGCATTCCAGTCCTGCCTGCCAGCTGAGTATATTTCCTAATTTGCCTCTGTACGAATGTAAACACTCTGACAGCAGTCACAGAAAAGCACATCTGCTCCTAATGAACTATGAAATAATATCTTTTTATATTCCTTTTGTCTTTATTAGTGACAATGAAACTGTAAGTAAAGTATATGTTAGGAATCAAGCATGTTAATGTAGGGTGTAATTACATTTGGTCAGTATTTCTTGGGTTATATATTATTTTTCATTTGGCAATGTATGCTAAGCTACTAGCATGTGTTAGCCCACACCGGCTATAGCCCAGCTAACAGGGAACGTTCTCAGAACTTTAGCTAACGTTCTGGCAAGGTTCTCTCAAAGTTATGAGCAAACATTCTTCCAGTAAAGTTAATAGAACAGCTGTTCAAAGTTATCTGGTCTTTAATAATGTTCTCAAAATGTTAGCACATTGTAGTACATTGTTTTTATAAGTTTTTTTTTTTTTTTTTTTTCTGAAACGTTGTAGTTCTTACATTTTTGCTTGTTTCAAAATGTTCAGAGAACATTCAAAAGTAACATTCCTATAATGTCTGCAAAATGATAAAATAGAATGTTTCCTCAACATTAATACAACCAAGAAAGAACGTTTTTAAAACACTTAAAAACCTTGAATGTTAAGAGAATGTTCAGAAATAACATGTTCATAACTTAATGGGAATGTTAGCAATATTTTTGTTAGCTGGGAGACCACACTCTAAAGTTTCCTTCCTATGACGATCAAAGGATAAACATTCTGTAATTTTTAAGTTATGCAATGTCACCTCAACAAATCACTGTAACTAGCATAATCTCTGTATTTAGCACAAATTTAGCCTTGAGCTTGTCTTTTGAGTGGCCTCTGTATCACTTTTTAACATATGAAACAAACTTTTTTGAGATTTAGACAGCCAAGCTGGATCTCACTCGTGTAGGGCAATATTCCAGTTTCAAAGCCAAAGAAGTCCCGAAAAGGAGTTTAGAAAGAGTACACCTTTTTTGTATTTAAAAAAAATTCCCCACATTATCCTCGCCTCAGAGTTTTGCCAAATAGTAAACCAGCCGAGTTATTTTGTTCTTTGTTAATGAACAGTTCACTCAGACTACAAGCTTTAATGATTTCCAGAGGCACACTTGAGTCAGCCAATAACAACAATGCCCTCAAAGGAAGAGTAATTCACTTCTTGTTGCCGCAGTGCTGTTGTGACCGGATACGGCCCTGGTCCATAGTCCGCATGAGGTTTCTTACACAGAGTTCATGTGTTCATATAATCTATGTAAAGGCTTGTCATACAGATCAGCGGGACACAAGCTATGTATAAACTCTTCCACCCAATATTAAAGGTAGAACTGGGTAATGGAGGGTGAGGTAAGCAGCTGTTTAAGGCAGGATACATGGACATGGACCTCCCAAACATTCATTTGGAACGCCAACTGTTATTCAAGAAACTGTACTACTTTTGCATTACTGGGGGCTTTGACTGCTTAGTTTTGAAAATATTTTTAAGGCTTAACTCAAAAATGTTATATTTTAGGATCCATCAGATGTGGAATGCATTGGGGAAAAAAAGTGTTTCAATCTGTGTTCATGTTTAGGAATATCAAGCCACAGTCTGCAACCTTTCTTTCATGAAACCCAATAAATGTAACTTGACTGAACCCTACAAACCACCCTTAAATGCTTTGAAAGGGTTCAGAGCAAATAATGAGACTCTCGTGTAATTGCTTAAAGCTCATCTTGTAATACTACCCATGACTGGAATAAAATGCCTCTTTATTAACAATCTATACACCTCAAAACAAGAGACAATTGACTAAATTAAGGATCTGCACCAGTCCATTCTTTAACCACTTAGCATTCCTAGCCTGTGGACATTGTTAGTTTCTATAGTGATGTGATTGCGTTAGATAATGGATGTAATGTTTATAGTTGTTTATATAGACTAATTCATGCAGTCATCATAGAATTACCAGCACTGGGTGTTTTGAACCAACCACAACTTACCAACCACCCCATTTCTGCTGCACTCAAGAATCTTTATAACCACTTTGAAGAGGTTTTCATCTTTGAGCTGCCATCTTTTTTTAAAACAAAACAGGATATTTGGATGAGAATAGTCTAAACATTGTATTTCAACTCCATCTATGGCCCATAATGTTGTGTGAATTTATATTCAAAGGGCTTAAAGCTGTGAACGCTTTCTACGTCACTTTGGATCTTTGTTGTGATTCATTTCTCATTTTTCTGAGCAAATAAACTCTATATCACAATGTGTATATACCAGTCCTCTCAAGAATGTGTTTATATCTGATCTCTCTACAACACCAGACCCCCTAGTTGTCTTCTCGAATTAAGCACAACTATTTTCTTAGAGATATTTTTGGTCATTGGAGCTGAAACAGCCTCAAGTGCCAAATCATTTGGCGTCTGGATCTGATTATGAGGAAATTACTCAAAAAATGAAAAGGACCATGTGTGAACATGTGAACTTTCAAGCACTTCTGTGGGGGTGGATGGCATTAGTATCTTAAACATTGCGCACTGGATTTTTCCCATAGTTCGTGTCTTCTTTTATTCCATAAGCAACATACATCACACCCCATAAAAAAATGAATAAAAAAGTTTCATCTTTGTCCAGTGTCTGAGCTGTTTTTCTTCAGAAGTTATGAGTGGAAAAAACGTCTTCGCATTCTTTTAAATTAAAGTTGCGGCTCTCTCATAACCCCCTCACACAAGCGCTTGTCAATGCGGGCGTCTCACCACACAAGTATTTTGTTTTGTTTTCTACTGTGAAACAACGGTCTGGGCCAGTGTTGCCACCTTGTGGAACAACTGAATAGTGCAAAACAAATTAAATGCGCATGTGCAATGGTTACAAAAATCGGACGGTGTGCGTACTTTTCTGGTGGTGAAATTTGCGTCACATGCACTGTACGCGGACCCTCGTGTACGTGTAAAACCAAAGTGTACTTTGGGCTAAAGCCGCGGTCACAGTAGACTTTGAGCATGCGAAATTTCTTCAGACACGGCAACAGTCGTGATATGATCTTTTTTTATAAACATGAATTTAACATATAACAAATAGTAATACATTCAAAATGTATAAATATACAATCTACTCGAGTTTACTGCAAAAATACTCATTTTTAATTTAAAAATTAATTTTGAATTTTTTTATTTAGCCTAGATTAGAGGTCACGCCGTGACGTATCAATGTTCTACTGGTCACACGTTTTCACGTGATGCAAATTCGTAGTTCACCAAACTTGAACTTTGGAACGTAGCGAAATGTGAAACTTTTTGCATGAGCTTTTGTTTCCGGTCTGACGCATTTGTATGCATATGAACAGAAGTCAATGGAACGAAATATGTAGTGTGACCGCCCCTTAATGTGGTTTTGTCAGATGTCATCTCTCTAGAGCGTGTGCCAGAGTTACCTGTACACGACAACAAACACAGAGCAGGCCGTGATGTCCGATTCACAAACAAATGACTCTTATGAACCGGTTCTTTTTAATGAGTCAGTCAATTCAGCATTTTGAATTAGACTCACTTAGTGAATTGTTCATAACCATTTGTCATTTTTCAGTTATGACCGACTCAAAATTAACCATCAACCAGTGTTGCCAAGTTGGGCTACTATAATAGAGTGGTGCAGGTATGACATCACTTTGTAGGACATCACTTCTGAAACGAGTTAGCATTTTAGCACTTCCAGTTCTATCGTCCCGAAGTCAATGGGTTTTTCGAATGGGATTTTGTTAAATGGCTGAAATCAGGTCTGTGGTGAACACGAGCTCAAGACACTTTCATGTTTTATTCTATGACATAAAATACATCAGTATTACCCCACTCGTGATTTTTTGAAGCTGTTCTGTGTCTTGAAAAAGTGGCTAAATGGGACCACAGAGGCTGTCGAGGAGATTAAACGTCATCATGCCGAACAGGTAAACTCAGTCCGCTTTCACAGCCTCATTATGCTCATAATTGTGCTCTTATAAACTAGTCTAACTCAAACGTTCTGGGAAAATGTTTTGGGATAAAAACTGAAAGAGTTGTCGGAAGCTTAGTGATGGTGACGTTAAAGTCGAGCGACCGTGGTGTCGTGTGAGAATTATCTTGATGGACAAAACGTGTAAGTATCATAAAAGTTTGTTGATCACAGAGCTTGTTTTTTGAGTTAATCCAAAAGCCTATGGGAAAATCCTATTGGGTTTTTGTCGAGGGAACCAGTGCGATGCTACCTTTCGGTGGGCCTACAAAGTGACGTCATACCTGCACCACTCAGCGGGTTGATTATTTTCCGCGGGTTAAAGGTTTGACTGACTGTTTTTTTATATGCCAACATATAATTAAAGATGCATATTCAATCACAGAATTTTGTTAAAGATTAATCGACTGTTAGAAAAAGTTTGTGTGGGTAACATAGGCCTATTAGAACCATTTTTTTCCAAAAAGACAAAAATATTCTTAAAAAACTGAATGCTATTTATATATGACACAAAATATAGTACAGTGACAGCAGTACAGTACAGTGCTTTCAATGCATACGATCCCACCCTCCCTGCAAATCGCCGTCCAAAGTCACGCCTCCTCCAAAACACATGAACGCACAGACCAGAAGCGAGACAACCACATGATTACATCATGTGTCATTCACCGGTGAGAAAACTTTACAGTACAGTGAGCAACAGTACTACAATAACGAACATAAACAACTGTTTGCCTGCCATTCTCGCTCTGTCTGCACAGTGTAGGTGAATGTGCTGATGACATATGATGTCTGTGTGAACAGGCTGCACAGTGGTATGCAAACACACATTGACTAACAGGAAACACATGCTATAATTTCATTCAGACCAAATGCAATGATTGAACAAACATTTTATGGTCCTACGCCGTTCACAGACGATATACATTAAAAAAAAAATACATTTAGACCACTTAACATAGTTGCTATCAGGATATGAGGAGACTTTCAACCAGCATAACCAAAAATGTTTCTGTAGAGAATCACCTATTGCACCTTTATTACAGCTAGAAACACACCATAATTTCATAAACCGCAGCTTCAAGGGCAGGCATGATTTTTCAGAGGGGTTTATAGACTTCTTAAAGACAGCTTTCTCATGAGTCACAACCATCCCACTTCTGTAATCCCCCGCTTTGAATGTGGGAAAGCGAAATTTCCCTCCATCTTTCGTTCATAGGACTGAATCCCAGACTAATGACTAAATACATAAAACAGCCTTTCATATCAGCCCTCCAGATGTGTGGCGGATGTTTTACTGCGTTAGTGTTGTAGTTTAAGTGATCAAGTATGTAAATCCAAAATGACAATGTGGTGGAGAAATACTGGAGAATGGGAAACTATTTTGTCAATGGAGAGGGCGGCAATTGTATATGCACGGGAAAGGAATGACGCATTATCTCTAGTGATTTCCAGGGCTTATCAGAGAATGTGTTAGATAGAGAACAACGCAGAAAAAGGAGAAAGAGAAAGAAAGGGGGAAGGTGTTGAAGGAATAGTTCACCCCAAAATAAAAATCCTGTCATCATTTACACACACTCTTTTCCAGATAATTAAAAGGGAATTGGGGCCATCAAACTCCAAAATGACAGAATTTGGAGAAATGTGAGAACCAGTGGTGTGTGCCATTGAAATCTGTGCTCCATTTTTGTTATACAGAGAATACCAAAAACAAGGGGATACAGGGATGATGACAGGATTTTGTCCTATCACTGTTGGGTCCAAGACTGAATCTGACTGTGTGTTTAAAAGTTGAATGAAACAGAATCAAAAGTCAGTAACCAACAACAGGAGGTTTATGTTGTTCCACTTCAAATCTCGAATTGGTCAATAAGTTCATGCAGGAAATGATGAGATTTCTTGCACTTTATAAAGTCTATAGCATACATGTTAGCTTTGGGTATAATCAAAATGATCCCAAATGGCCGTTTCTTCCTGTGTTTATTTCTAACAGAAATCCCTGCTGACCACAACAACATCCACTGCCACAAAACGCTCTCTTCCCTCGTCTCCCTCTGTTTCGCATAAACGGAAATACTGATTTGGCAACAAAAACTGCACATTCGGATGCATTCAACTGTAATCTAAATTTCACTCAAATGTAAACTTTTCAAGAAAGTTTGCTTATTAAAGTAAGGCAATACTCCAGAAGCTCCAAACACTAAACATGACAGACTAAACCAATATATTTCCATACAGGGTTTGTTTTTGCGCATTACTGTCTGTCAAACAGAATCCCCCCACCACCAGACGACGGTTGAGTGTCACGATAGGGGGCGAATTCAAATAACAAAGGACCCATCACTCAAAGTTTGCTGTGGCTGCCATAGGCTCGCTGTGTTTAACCATTATTCTGGCCAAGGGCTGTTTACTGAATACAACATGGGTGAATCGCTTTGGAGACAGACAACGTGGCCTCAAAATGAGCATCCAAAAAGCGAAAGACAACAAGGAATGGAGGAGAAACTAATACAAGATTTTCTTTTAAATAATAACGTGTCAATGTTGTTGTTTTTCTGCACCACTGAAACTCATTTTTAAACAAAGAAAAATAATACAATGGTATCTTGACCTATTTTGACCTCTTCCATTCCATTTGGAACTTTTCAAATTCAGTCTAGACATTTAAATGTCTTGTCCACATATTTATTGCTTTAAAAGTGCCAAGTTATGCATACTTGCAAAAACATAATAGATCAGGTCTGTCGTTATTTCTGGTTCTAGGCTTTAGACAGTTGGGCAGGGTCAAACCCACCCCCTCATAGGACACAGGAAGTCTCATGACCTCATAGGTCCAGCCTTTCCACCAAGCCGAGAACAAGAAGACACGAATATAACGTCTGAACTGAACTCTCTCGACCAGGAAACCTAAGAAAACACTTCCCATATTTTTATCGAAACTATGATAAGCATTGATTATACACATATGGTTTAGAGTCTTGTTCTTCTGAATTGGTAGGGAGTATCAAACACATAAAATGCATCATAATAACGCTTAAGTTGGAAAAACATCTGGGATGGGTGAAATAAGGCCTGCACAGCTGGAATAATGCACTTATTTAATGGTCATCTAAAAGTTTGTTGGTTTGACACAAGCTCAATAATTCCAGTGGCCAGTGAGTCTCTTTGTGCGACAACACAGTGAATTTAATTACTGAAATTAAATTTTGTTCCCACACCACCATAGCAGCATTTAATTAAGGGAGTTTCTTTCCATCACTCTCAACCACAAATAACAATGAAATGAATTGAAAGAGAAGGCTGAGCTGTTTAAAGTTTGTGTATTCAGCTAATGCGATTTTGCCAGAGAGAATGAAGTTAAAATTGATTGATTTGGCAAAAGCTTTGTGATCTCTGTAAGTGATCTTGACAGTTAATTTGGATCATGTGGGTTAAAACTTGTGATTTCAAGCTTTTTAACACTTAACTGGTGATTTGAACACTTAACTGATGACATTTTAGTCAATTGAATAAGAGGGTCATCACAACAGTAAAGAACTGAATGGTCCATTGAAGTCCATGACAATGCATGCGTGATGAATAAAGACAAAAGAAAACACAACAAACAAACAAGATTATACATGTAGTTTAACTATATTGCAGTTTCACCAGCTGAATCTAACAGAGCATTCATGAGGGAGGTTATTTTTTATTTAATTTTAATTAAATATTTTATTATTAGTTTTAAAGAGGGATTGTTTTTACTTTATTTTAATAAAAAAACAAAAACCGTATTGTTTTTTACTTGAAACAAATGCTTTCTGAGTTGTTTTGGTAGCCTCAACAGGGGAAATGCAATTGCTGGAATGACCACTGTATGGAAAAAAAACTGCATATAAACTTCCATCTGGAATTGCACCTACTTCTTCTCGGGAACCTTCACAACTGTATCACAGGAGCACCAGACATACAAGTGTCTGAAACAGGAGCCAATAATCAGAGTGAGCCAACAGTCTCTGTGGGGAGTATCAGAGTAGAGTGCTTGATTATCAGGCCTTTGTGTGTAAATGTAGGTAACATGCTGAGCCCAAGATATCCAGACACAGCAGAAGCGATGAGTCTGTCTGCTGGCTGGAGCTTCTCGTGAGGAGGTGGAGCCCTTAGCAGACCCTGAGGGCAAGAAGCAAAAAGGACTGATAAAGCAAGTGTCTGTTCACTTCTGGCACTCCGACCACCCACTGGAAAGCACCAGAATGTGCAGAGCACTGAAAATGTGTGCCCTTGTTGCCCTGTGAACAGGTGACTTCTCCCACATGCTCACCTTCTGCCAGGAAAAACGCAAGCATGCAATGCTTAGTACTTTTTCCAATTTCATCTCATAAAACGAAGAATCCAAATGTTTTCAGCATCTGTGTAAAGGCATAGTTACATAATACATACTTTATGTGATTCAGTTCAGAAAACTACATGTAGAGGCTATCCTATTCCATAGTTTTGCACAGAGGGGACACAGTGTTCCTCTTGAGGGCTTAGTTCGGCACGGCCCAGTATGACCTCATAGGTGGTTCTCAAGGAAATCCCTCTCCCTTCTAGGTACAATGACAAGAGTTTCCTGTTTAAGAAAGCAAGATCCGGCTTCTGACTTACTCACACTCTCCGCTGCCTTATGTAATTACAATGCAATTGCAAGACCGCTCATGTTTTACATACTTGCACATCACATATAATGACTAGGGTTATTTATTTAGTCATGCAACTTGTTTGTGTGCCTGTTTGCACGTCAGAGCGAAGGAAGTGAATACTGTAGAGGACAATATAGCTCAAAACATCCTGCATTACGAATCTTGTGACTGAGTATTTAGTATAGCTACAGTTCTTAAATTAAACCAAAACAAGAATTATTAAATGTTAACGGTCTATTAGCAGCAACCATGGGTCAGGAACAAGGATGCTGGCCACAGATCACCTTGTCTGTGAAACTGGGAGAATAGTATTCTAGAATCATTATTTTCAAAAAGTTTTCCACATGAATTTCTTCACATAACATTTTGATTATTAGGCCCCACATATATATATATATATATGCTTCTAATTCATAAAAAGAAAGAAAATATTTATTCACATTCGTTGAATTGTGTATTTTTATAAAGATCTGAAAAAAAGCTTCACGTCATTGACCCGTTTATAATGTCAAAGTACCTCCAAGTTAGCAGAGCAATTCATTACCCATAAGTGCTGCATCAGCAGCCCCAGCAGACAGAAGAGAAGAGTCGAATGCCAAGACCAGCCCACTGCAAGACAAGTCTTGATCCAAGCTTCAACTCCCACATCAGCTACTGGCCGCTCCGTTTGTCAGATGTGCGCAGGACATGGGGGAGAGATAGAGGAGCAGAGGAGGATTTGTCACTTCCACACACAGCTACGAACATAAAAGGTACGTTTATTTACAGGAATGCGCGAGGTTACCTGTGCATATAGATTAGTTTAGGAGAACTGATATGTGTACTCGCGTGGTTTTGCATGGATGCGGACTTCTCGTGCAGCCACAGACTGGGAAACTGTTGTTTAAAGTTTAGCCTGACCATATCGTAGACTAGTTTATAAAACTAGATATATTTATAATAATTTAGAGTAAAGCTTCTGTGTACGAGTGCGTGAACGAGGTCATTTTCGCGATACGCGGAATAGCACTGCGATTATTTAACGAAATAATTACGCAGAAAATGTTTGCGGTCGTTTGATTGTCCAAGGCTACCATGCTGTAAAAATGTTAATACCTTTAACGGTGTAAAAATGCTACAGTAAGCCTGTGAATTCGTTAACTAGGTTTCCTTGCCATATACTATAAAATATGATTTAAATGCACTGCAAAATATGGATAAAATTATCCAGTTTTTAGAAATTAAAAATGTTACGGAGGAAATGTATATTTAACACTACAAATGTATATTTGTTAATAGTAAAATATTATGATTTTTCATATCTGTAAAAAAGGCATTTTATCAGTAGGGCAACATTTTACAATACCAAACACATTTTAAAGGGATAGTTCACCCAAATGAAAATTCTGTCATCATTTACTCACCCTCAAGTTGTTCCAAACTTGTATGAATTTCTTTCTTCTGTTGAACACAACAGAAAATATTTTGAAGAATATGGGAAATTAAACACTGGATGGACCCCATTGACGTCCAGTAGGGGAAAAATACTATGGAAGTCAATAGGGTCCATCAACTGTTTGGTTACCGACATTCTTCAAAATATCATGTTTTGTGTTCAACAGAACAAAGAAATTCATACAAGGTTGAAACAACTTGAGGGTGAATTATATTATTAATATTATAAATATTTTTGGGTGAACTATCCCTTTAATAGCACAAACAGGTTGGTAGGCTCTATTAACATTAAATAATTTACTGACATATACAGTCTGTACTTGCAAAAATACAGTAGACATAAATACAGACAATGCAACATTGTCACTATTAGTTTTATGGTAAAAGTTTGGCAGTACTGTAAAAAAAAAAATATATATATATATATAATTAATAGTCTACTAATTCTAAAACTCCCACCACACATCCCCATGATACTCAAACCCAATTTACATTATTATTTTTTATTATTACACATTATTTCTGTTTTCTTCCTATTCTAGAGTCATAATACAGTTTTTTTCCCTGTCTATTCATTTTGATAAAAATTGGTCTACACTGAAATAAAGTATTGGCCATGAAAGTATCATTAAAAATTTGAAACAATAAGATAAATGCTAAATATTCCGTTTTTTATTTGTGACTGTTTTGTTTTTATTATTACATGACCTAATTATTTAACATGATTTTCTAATGCTTTATTTCAGTTCCCTCTGGTGGCCTTCGAGGATATAGCAAAGCTGTCATTTGAACATCACGAAGGAAAGAAGTGAACATTTCAACACAAATGAGCCTGCGACACCTTAAGGATATATTACCACTTTGTTAAATCCTCCTGAGAGTTGTTTTATGTGCTTTGGTGGAATATGGCAATAAGAGGGGCTACATGCTTAACAGAGGTCCTGAAGGAAAGTTTTTAAGGATAGCAAAAGAAGTAGGAAGAATGGAAGCTTCATATGCTGCTAGCGCTGCCGTTGCTCCAACTCTGCCAGCGATGACCCCGTCTCCAGGTTACCTGCTCAGAAGGTTCCGGGAATATCAGAGCAATGCCGTCATCATGGCCCATTACAACTTCACCGGAAAGCTGAAAGAGAACAAATACCGGGATGGACTGAAACCCGAGGCCATTGCGTTTCTCATCATTTGTCTTCTCATTGTGCTGGAAAATGCCATCGTTCTGGTGGCAATATGGAAGAACAAAAAATTCCACATGCCCATGTACTACTTGCTGGGCAACTTGACACTCTCTGACTTGCTAGCAGGTTTCACTTACATGGTGAACATCATCACTTCGGGGGCAAACACTCTCAAAATGACTCCAGTACTGTGGTTTCTTCGAGAAGGCGGTGTGTTTATCACTCTTTCGGCGTCTGTCATCAGTCTCCTCGCTATTGCTATCGAGCGGCATGTCACGATGGTCCGGATGAAGCCGTATCAAGGGGCCAAGCGTGGCCGAATGTTCGGTTTGATTGGTGCAAGTTGGGTCCTGTCGGTGCTCCTCGGCATTCTCCCCATCATGGGCTGGAATTGCATAGGAAACCTGGACGAATGCTCCACCGTCCTGCCTCTTTACGCCAAGAGCTTCATCCTCTTCTGCATAACTGTGTTTACCCTGGTGCTGCTGTCCATCGTGGTGCTCTATGTGCGCATCTTCCGCATAGTGAAGTCTAACACCCAACGGTTAGGCTGCGGCCCTCAACGCAAAGGTCTGGCGAGGAAGTCCCAGAAGTATCTGGCTCTGCTGAAGACGGTGACCATCGTTCTCGGCGTCTTCATCGCCTGTTGGCTGCCACTCTTCGTGCTCCTTCTGCTGGACTTCTGCTGCCCTGCTCAAAGATGCGAGGTGCTGTTCAAGGCGGACTACTTTCTGGGCATTGCCATGATCAACTCGCTTCTAAACCCCATCATTTACACCCTGACTAGTAAAGACATGCGGAAAGCCATTCTGAGACTTGTCTGCAGCTACTGCCTGCTAACAAAAGATGGACAAGTGAAGAAGTTCGGCATGCCTTTCCTGGACTGTAGCACCAGTAAGGCAGAGGTGCCGTCACACAGACTGGAGGGCCTGGAGACGACAGTCTCCTCTGGGAACTTCACACCATCCACTATTAAAGCTATCTACCCCAGGATATTAAAGAGCTGAGGAAGAAGAATGCAATAAGTTCCAACGGACACAGTCCAACTTCTCCTGGTTCAGTTTGAATATTTATAAAACTGCCAAGTAAACAAGTCTGAGGTGCTTAGAAATTAAAACAGGAGAAGTTGGAAGAGATGAAACTCAAAAATGTTGGTTTCCTCCACATGCATTGAAGCAAACCATGAGGCTTCCTGAGAGCAGACAAGTGGAATTTTCTTACTGTGATAAATACCAGTATTTAAAATGGAAGACAAGAGCTACGGTCTCTTTTTAAAAATAGGATTTTAAACAGCAAATAACAAACAGTTATACAGCTGAACTGAGCAAAAGCGACATGCGCAAAAATGCTTTGAAAGCAACTCTTGTGATGTTATACAAGTCTCGTATGTGCATTTTCAGAAATAATGAGCTTGGGAAACGAGTCATTTTCACCTCCAAATAACAGCTGAAATGTTCAGAGACTTTGTGGTGAAAAGACGCAAAGAAAATGACGGGTTGATGCCTCCGCACACAAGCACGTTAGTCCTCGGGAATTTTTTACGAATACATATACACACAAAAACTACAAGGCAAGTGGCTATTTTTAATTTGTAAGATGTTTCCTCTTACAATGGTATTTTTGGGAAGCATACTGTTAGAAGAAAAGGTTCCGTATAGAACCTTAAAGGGTTCTGTCAGGCGCTTCATATATAGAATCTTTTAGGGGTTCCCATTATGGGATCATTTTAATTATCATTTTTAACTACAATTACATTTGATGAATTAAACAGCTCAAACATACTTTATTAGTAGAAAAGGTAAAATAACCCTTTAAACATGAAAGCATTATGCAATCGTTTTGGCATAAATGGCTCTTTAAAATTGAGTCAAGATCCCTATTGTTCTATATTGAGCCCCACTTTTTCTAAGAATATACTGTTTTCATGTTAAAAGCTCCCCTTAACCATTCAAGTGTGCTATACTTGTCTATATTGTCCTATATAGTAAATCTGGTTTCAAGTGACATTATGTGGAACAAGCTATATAAATATTGAATATTTTATAAATATTGTATAAAAGTTTTGTATGTTATTGTATGGAATGCCGTCATTTATGTGTAGCAGTGACTCTGCAGTGATAAAAACAGCACTGACATTCAAACAATATTGCATTTCTGTACTAAAAATGCATTAGTATGTGTTTAAATGTATTTTTTTCTTGATCCTAAATTATGAGCCTTAAAAATCTTTTATAAGTGCATTAATTAAAAGCTAAGCGTTTTCTTGAATGTTTGCAATTTGTCTTGTTTTTGTTTAGTGACGAAACCCATATTTTGTTTAGCAAATGTGAATTTGCTTCTACATATTACATTGTTTCCCATGAAAAATAAAAGAAATCCCGCACACTATCGTTACTTGCAAAAAATATCAAAACTTTTTATTAGCAACGTTTCGGTCTCATGACCTTCATCAGACCGAAACGTTGCTAATAAAAAGTTTTTGATATCTTTTGCAAGTATCAATAGTTTGCGGGATTTCCTTTAACTTTTGAGATTTTTGTATCCTCTTTCCTACGCACCTATTACCAACAGGTGTGCGATGGTAATTGTCAATTAATTGGTTCCCATGAAAAATAAAAATAGAGGGTGACAAAATATAGATAAGTAGGTGTATGTAAATGCAAAAATGCTGCTCAAATGCAATGAAAATGAAACAATTTTTTTCAGAGTGAGTCAAGCTGATTTCCAGTTGCCTCAATCACACCCACACCACATGTTAACCAAGCATGAACTAAACTATATTGTGGTTTTGTCTTTTCACAAGGCATGAGCCACACACAAAATTTTCTCACTGCTCTGTCTTTGCAAAAAACCCCTACAGAAAAAAGGCCATAAGCTCGTGCCAGTCCGGATGTTTACCAAAGTTGAAATGGCTTGTCTCTGCACCTCAAGGGCACAATGTGACTCATTTTTGAAGTTAGACAAGTAAAGGTTAAATTGTTCATGCAAACAGAGTACGATGACTAGGCTTTTGAAAGAATATCCATCCATAGTTACTGACAGAAATAAAATATCCCAAAGTAGTGAAATTAAAAACAGTGAAAGTAGTGTAGTGAAAGTAAAGAAAGAAAAGATGAGGAAAAAAAACATGACTTGAACAAAGCTCTGCAATACTATATAAAATCATTCTGGATGAAAATGAAACCTTCTCTGAATAGATGTTTTATATCCTACATCCTCGCACATTATCCCCTGGTTTCACAGACAAGGCTTAACCCTTGGGCATCGATTAAAAAAAGTTACACATAGGTCCACAGAGGACAAAAATGTCCATGTCAAAAACTGTCAAAAAAAAAAGCAGACTTAAGTTTGGTCTCATTTTAAAGACCCTTGGCAGATTATTGTTGAAGTAAAAAAAAGTTATAAAGTGAAACAAACAAAAAAAAAACTTATAGAGGTTTAGGTTTATGAAAATATATATTTATATATATAAAATATATATTTTATGAAACATTTTGAACTCTAAAACTGCTAGAAAATCAAAGCCATAAATCTAAACAAGTTGTGTTCCAAATTTGAGGTTGCTATCTCAAAAAATGAGCTTTCAGTAAGATTTTGTTTGGGCGCAGTGCCAACTTTTTCCCCATTAGATGCCAGCAAAACTCCACAGCCGTTGGATTTGTGATTTGCAGTTGAGTTTTTCTCTCTCAAATATTACAAGCACACACAATTTTTTTATTACACACATACAAACCACACTCTGACATCCATACTAACACACCCACACAGTATAATTTATCCAGTTGGCGTTATAAAATGCATAAACAGAAAACAGGAATAAAGTGAGTATTTGCTTTATAGGCCAAACCTGAAAAAATGACACCATCTGGTAAAAAAATAGTAAAAAATTAACTTTTGAAGCCTTGCCAACAGAATGAAAGCCTATTAACAAAGATTACATAATTTTATAGTTAAATGGCCCTGGCCTAACCTAAATATACACACATCTTTATAAAAGAAATGAAGTTTATTGACATGTCGATACTATCTACTACATGCAGAATTTTTTTTACAATAAAACCATTTTTTAAGGACTGAGCACACCAAGATTGAAATGAAAAGGCAGTATGAATTACAAACAAAATGCTTATTTACACAGAGAAACTAAAAATCACTCCCCCCTATCATGTTAATGCCAGATACAACCCATCTGCCCCTGTGTTTTTAAAGATGCTGCATGTCCTCTATTTTTTGTCAATTTTGTCAAAAAAAGTCAATTATTTTTTCTTTGTAATACTTTTCAGGGTAATGTTTCCACCAGTGCTTTGCAACATCTGCAATAAAAGATTTTACATTTCATAGGATCAGATTCTCTGCTCTATGGAATTAGCAGGAGATTCTATGCTATTCAGGGCATGCAAAAAGTGCATTTTTAGTCTGTGGGGGGTAATTTGTGTATGCATAGTGACATCTTGTGGTGTGTGACGCAAAGGTAGCAATTGAGGCCAATTTATTAACAGACTTAAAACACATATACATACATACATACATACACACACACACACATAAAAACAATCAGTAAATTAGCGAACACGTTTCATGTGCACCAGGTCTACCATTCAGTATTGACCAGGCTCCACAGGTCATCGCTGACCTCACAGGGGGAACGGGTGGATGTGTCTATGTTGATGGGGGTTGCCACATCCGTGCCATAGTGAACTGCCAAGAGACAAAAGGGATTTCATACAGTCTAGAATATAAAGCTACTATGTTCATCATCTGCATATATAGTAAATGTGTCAGGATTACCTCCCCTCAGTATGTGTGGCTCTGGGTCCACCTCCAGCTTTATCTTGGTTACTTTATAATAGAGCTGAGCAACATATCTAAAAAATAAAATGGGCAGCAGAATTTTTTTTTTTATGATTTCAAAGCAGTCTGGCAATACACACTTCACCATATCACTATAGGGCTACCATACACACATTCAGACCAATGACTTTCCGTGACCTCTGCATTCGTTCATGACTTGATAAAAAAAAAAAAATAAAAAAAAAAAAAGATTACTGTAATGAAGGGCAGTTTATAGCTCTATGAAATATTTTATTACAGAGTAACTAAAATAATGTATACTGTGTAAAAATGTATCTAAGCCATATTATCATATTAACATACACTACCGTTCAAAAGTTTGAGGTCTGTAAGAAATGAATACTCTTTTCAGCAAGGTTGGATGCATTACATTGATCAAAAGTGACAGTAAAGACATTTATAATGTTACAAAACATTTCTATTTCAAATAAATGCTGTTCTATTCATCAAAGAATCCTGAAATAAATGGTCACGGTTTCTACAAAAATATTAAAATCGCATGAAATGGAAGTTGTGAATCAATAGTCTTTTCTTCCCTATTACGACATATATCCGAGTGAAACGGCTTGTCGAACAAGACAAAATTTAGATTTTTGTTGATCGGGAATTGATTGGATGGCTGTGGTTTGCTATTGCTGTGATGTCATGTGAGTGACAGGTTGTCCCGCCCTCGTGCCAGTTACCACGGCATTAAAGAGAAGAGATAACGCTGCAAGAGCGAGGGGAAGTTATTTTGACTAAAGATTATGAGGGCCATGCATTAAAAAAAAGAAGAAAAAAAAAAGATGTGCATGGATAAATCATTTATAATACTGCAATATTTAATCATAAAAGTTTTCATTTTCAGTTTTGATTTCAAGGTGACTTTAAGCAGCACAACCGTTTTCAGTATTGATAATAATACAAATATTATTTCTTGAGAAAATCATCATATTAGAATGATTTCTAAGAGATCATGTGACACTGTAGACTGGAATAATGATGCTGAGAATTCAGCTTTGCATCACAGGAATAAATTATATTCCAAATATAATTTATATATATTTATATACAAATATAAAAATTAGGGCTGTCAATCGATTACATTTTTTTAATCGCGATTAATCACTCTTGTTGTGTGATTATTCACGATTAATCGCACACTTATCGTAAAATTAAGCATACGCCATTTATCTCATTAAACACATTCATTTTGTCATCATTTGCTATATCCAGTAAAGTAAACAATCAGAAAACTGTATTTTCTGCAAGCTTCAAAGATCATTGGAGACTCCAAAAGAACACCAAATATAAGGAGTCCATATAATTATATTATAAATTTATACACACCTAAGCACCCATGAAAAAAAACATTACAGAAAAAAACGTTACAGAATTCAGTGTATAGTATGTGTACAGAGCAACAACAACGAGATTGTTTTGATTTTAGACGCGCTTACGGTACGTCACCAAAATTGCGCTCTTCAGAAACAGTCGCAGAATACGACAGAGCTCGTGTTTTAAAGCAAAGCACACACTGGAATGAATAATTCACTAAAAACACAATGTGAGTCTCTATTCTCTCTGATATGTCTGATGTAACCAGCCTGGCCTTCTTTACATTAGCGCTGCTTTGGACTGTTTGAATGAATTCGATTACTGGATCACTGAAAACTTTCCCAGAGTTTAACGGCTTAAAATGGCCTGATCACAAACAGAGAAGCAGAATCGGGTAAAAGAGTTAGAATGGAAATGTCCTCCTCCCAGGGTTACAGCGCTTGTAGGTGCTCAGTGTGATTGTGATAAACTCCCGACTTCTAAGATCATCTAACTGCGTGACGAAAATTACGTTAATGACGCAGCTTCACGTACTTCTGTAATTTATTTGCGTTAAATTATTTTAACGCATTAAAGAATTTAAATTAATCGCATGCGTTAACGGTGACAGCCCTAATAAAAATATATATAATATTCCAAATATAATTAGATTTTGGATAAATCATTCCAAAATATTTTAAAACAGAAAACAGATAAATGCAGTCTCTGTGAACATAAAAAGATAAAAAATAGAACTGGACAATTTCAGCAGGTAAAGCATGTACTATAGGCCTTTGTCATTATAAACACACATCTACAAGATGATTACCCTTTTTGACCCAAGATCTTGAGAGATACACTCTCACAAGGTGAACTAAAGCCTGTCCAGTGCTTACATGGCTGAAGGAATGACCTCAGTTGTGTCCTCGTCCACTTCCTGTTGCAGGGTTTGAATTTCTTGCTCAGCATCTCTGAGTTTTTCCAACTCTTTCTGTAGGAATCTAAAGCAACAGTTAAGGGGAAAAACCACAGTGAACAACCAAACAATGTGCATGGTTGAAAAGTGACTGAAACAATACTCATGCTTTGGTAAAAGAAAACAGATTTTATCTAAAAGCGCATAGTAAGAGCGTGTGATTGGTGATGCACAAGAATGACAAATTCAGCAGACATAAAATCTGTGTGGATCAAATGTACATTGCTTCTTGGCTACCTCACATCTACAGTAATGTAAATAGGGAAGGATACTCCTGCTCTGAGTCCAGGATTTGGCTTTTGGACTGACTTCGCTGCACTTCCTGCTCCATCCTCTCCATCTCCTGCACCATCTGGCTCTTCTGCCGCTCTAAATCCAGAAGCTTGTGGCCGACCACCTCCTCTGCATGCACAAGGTCTTTAAAGAGAGGACAACACAGAAAGAAGCGCTATCTAGTTTAAAAATGTTTAATATCCAAATGTTTTGCGAGCATGAAATACCACGATGAATGCCTACGTTTGCCAAAATGTTTATTATTGTAGCTACTGGGATTGTGCAATACAGTATCCCACAATGCCACATGCTTGACTTAACCTTCCATTCCATTCCTTTAGTTACACTAATGGGCCATTTAAAAAACATTTAAAATGCCATTTGAGTTCATGCAGAATTGTAATTGTATTTTGTAATATTGTGTTTTTTATATTTGCCTGTCAGGCACAAAGGATGTGTTTTAGTAGCCTCCGCTGTCACTGCGGGGGTAAAAAACAAACATTCATCTGCTTTGTGTGATGAAAAGTGACGCAAAGTCTCTATTCATCTGTTCTCTTCTTAAATAAATAAATAAATAAATAAATAAATGCGTAATATAGCCCATATGCTCATTCTGTAAGTTTCTTGATTAAAGGGATAGTTCACCCAAAAATGAAAATTACCCCATGATTTACTCACCCTCAAGCCATCCTAGGTGTATATGACTTTCTTCTTTCAGACGAACACAATCAGAGTTATATGAAAAAATGTCCTGGCTCTTCCAAGCTTTATAATGGGAGTGAATGGAGGTTGAAATTTTGAAGCCCAAAAAAAAGTGCATCCATCCATCATAAAAGTACTCCACACAACTCCGGGGGTTAATAAAGGCCTTCTGAAGCGAATCGATGGGTTTGTGTAAGAAAAATATTCATGTTTAAGACTTTCAAAACTAAAATAACTAGCTTCCGGCAGTCGACTTACGTCAAAAGAGTAACCCCTGACGCGATGTATGACGTAGGATGAAGGAGTAGTATAAGCTTTGCCGCCTCTCGCAGCTCAAACAAATAGGGCTGGGCAACAAACTCAAGCTCCTCTTCTCTTACATTAAAATCCTCTGACATTTCTCTTTAAAAATTTTAGTTTTAGACTTTCGTGACCAGTATTTTGTTTTGCTCTATCCTCTGCGCTTCCGCGTTCGTCAATACGTCATGCATCAGGTCAGGAGTCACTCCTTCCCCGTAAACCGATGCGTACGGCCGTCTGCCGGAAGCTAGTTTTAACGTTTTAAATATGGATATTTTTCTTACACAAACGCATCGCTTCACTTAAGAAGGCCTTTATTAACCCCCTGGAGCCGTGTGGATTACTTTTACGATGGATGGATGCACTTTTTTGGGCTTCAAAATATCGTCCTATATTCACTCACATTATAAAGCTTAGAAGAGCCAGGACATTTTTTAATATAACTCTGATTGTATTCGTCTGAAAGAATAAAGTAATATACACCTAGGATGGCTTGAGAGTAAAACATGGGCTAATTTTCATTTCTGGGTGAACTATCCCTTTACAAATGAAAATGTAAATGAAAACAAAAGCTATTAAAAGTCTTACTATCATTAAAATATGATAATTAAAATGACGGGTAATAATAGATTATGATGGAACTTTTTTACGACCCTGTTCGTCAAAGTGACGGACAATGAGAACGTCTAACGCAACCTCTGCATGTGAGTGACAGGTTGATCCCGCCCTCGCGCCGGTAAACATGTCATCAGAGAAGAGAAGAGATAACGCTGCAAGAGGGAGGGGAAGATATTTTGCTTTCATGATTATGAGGGCCATGCATTAATAAAAATATAATGATGTGCACAGATAATTTTTTTACAATAAATACTGCAATGTTCCATATTCCATAGGAATTGTCAATTCTGATTTCATGGTGTCTTTAAAAACAAAATAATCATTTATTTCTGATAACTGGATGTCACTTGTAGAATTAAATATGCAACACGGGACATATGACAAACAGTCATGTCACTACAATATAGTCATTAATTGCTTTTTAATGTTTATTATTTAGTTAATATTGATTAGCAAGTCAAAAGTGAATATTAGTATTAAAGTAATACCATTTAAGAGCTCGGTTGTGGTCTTCTTGGTCTTGATGTGGTGGTCAAAGAACTCCTGCAGTTTTTCTCTTGCTCCTTGAAGTGCGCTCTCTGCCTTACTGCTCTTGATGAAGTCAATCAATGCTTCCCCGGATTTCTCAAGGTCGTCATCATGCATCTCTTCTTTCTGTGACATGTCTGCATTAATTATATTTCTGCAGAAAAATTAAGAGGTTAAGCTATAGGATGCCATGACATAACAATTCTTCATTTAGCAGACAGTTTGACCCAAAGCAACTTACAAATGAGGAACAAAACAAGCAACATGTCATAGAGTCGACTATATTAATAGTATACAATCAACGGCATGTTTAAAAAATAATTAGTAAACAGGCTAGAACAGAGGTAAAACACAAAAAAAAAAAAAAAAAAAAAAAAAAAAGGATCTGTGTTATACTATGAACAAAATGACTAAATTTGAGGTTAATAAATGCATTTTTAAACAAACCATTTTTTAATAAATGTTGTTTTCTGTCATTACCACAAAATTTATGTTTTTACTTTTTGCAATGTTTTTTTTTTCTAGAAAAATGTATAGTTTTTCATTAATTGTCAAAGTTTCTTCATAAAATTTGCAGTATGTTGGAAATTCTACAGCTGTAATGTAACTGTATAAATGGCATACAGTGCAACACATTACTGACTGGATTGTAGCTTTCAAAATACTCTTACTGATGTTTTCAATGTCATTTTTACAAATGTATCAAAACCCTTATATATGTTAGCCTGCTAGATTATATTAGCACGGTCATACATTACACAAAACCAGTGTTGTAACCATTCACTGATGTTGTACATCCATGCACAACATCAGTGAATGGTTACAACACTGCAAATCATTAGTTATTAGCGCTGTTAGGTGTTAAAATATATAGTCCAGTACGAAAGGTGTAACGTTATAATTAATATTAAAATCACAGACTGTTAATGAGCAAACACAACGCAAAACAAACCTACCTAAAACAACACAATTACGCATCCAAAAACACGTTTTCTTTATTCAGTCAGTCTAGCGTTTTAAACACTGATCCAAATAACAAACATCAATGAAAATGTACAATATAGTGCGTTCTGCAATTTATTTTAAAGTAAATAGTCTCACCCCACAGAAGCGCTGTTTATCCGGATTTCAAACTGGCGGCAGTTTGCCGCGCTATCACGAGCCACGCCTGAATAAAAGTCAGCCTCAATACTTAAAGCATTTGTTTTCACCCCAACACGATCCTTGTTTTAATATAGTACATTCTATATAAAATTAATTATGTGCCCATCTAAACTATTTAAGGTTGTTTAAAAGCCACTCTAGAATTTCAGTCAGGCAACTACGGGACACCTAAATATCGCTCACAGTCTATGGTCGAAAGTCAAAACCACCCAAGCCTATAGTGTGTCTGTCAAAGCGATGTAGGGAAAGCCAGCTACAGCGGAATTGTTTAGTTTTTCCCTAATGTTTTATTTCTCATTTTGACTTTTAAAAAAAGAAGCTTTATTGGATTAAATAATCAAATAAATTTAAATAAAAATGTTTCCTGAGATGGATCCCCTCTGCTCCTTTTGTGGAGTGGAAGAGCGTCTACTCTGTCCCTCACCTTTTTTGGGATTGTGTTCATGTAGCTATTTTTTGGAAGAAATTTTATTTGTACATGCTTCTTAAAAAAACTTTCTTTGGTGTTTAAGGATGTCTTATTTGCATTTTATAACAATTATTTTCTAATAAATCTATTTACTTTTCTACCCAAGAATTTTTTTAACATATGTGCAAATGTTTGTCTGTTTAACCTTTTTATTTTTTCTTGAAATGTTATTTGGGTGCTATCTCTTCTTCCAGCAATGTCAAAGCTTTAAAATCCTTTACGTTGTGCACAAAGTGTAATATTTATGCTTTTTTATGATGTACAAAAAAAGGGATACCAAGGCATTTTTTAACTCTCTCTAATTGTATTTATTTTAAACTATACGTTACCCCTGCCTCAATGTTGTTTTTTGTTTGTTTATTTTACTGTTTTGTCTACTGTTTATAATTCTATTATTGTTGTTAAATTCTATTTTGAAGTGTAACTGTGTATTTGCTTTTATATATGTTCAATAAAAAATAAATAAAGTGTTGATCTTTGAATTTTGTTTATTTTAAAAGGGGGTCTGGAATAACTGATAAACTAAGGATGAAGGCTAAAATGCAATATTTTTCCATTTGCAAGAGCAAAGTGGTCAACACAAAATATGAAGAAAATGAATGTGAAACGAACTGTCTTTATTTCCACAACTCCCTTTTTTAAATTTTTAATAAGATAGATAAAACAGTTAACAATGATTAACCAAAAACTTTCAAGATTAAAGCAGTGTTAAAAATAGAAAGACAGTTTCTGGTCCCAATTTTTCAATATGCCAAACTCAAACTCAGATTGGCTTTTATTTTCAGCCTCACTGTTTGCTCTTTTTCTGCTGCTTTTCCTTTTTTTCTCGTTCTTTCCGTTTCTGTCTGTACAGCTCTCTAAAGTGGAGTCTCTTTGGATTCAGCCCGTAGGCTTGGAGTCTCTGTCTGCTGAACTCTCGGCCAGCCATCTTCACCGTCATGGATCTGGAAAGCAGGCCCCCACCTGACTGCCTCATTTTCTTTTTAGGCCATTTAGGTTTTTCAGTCCTTCTACTGGCCACCTCCTCTTTCGGGGTTACTGCAGTCTCTTCCGGCTTCATCTTATTCTTAGGAACCAGGAACTCTTCGTCATCCTCCCCTTCATCCTTTACAGTGACTTCTTTGAGGTCCTGGATGTCTGCTTGCTCCAAAAGGCTTTCAGATGTCTCGTCTGTCAGATCTCTCTTCTCCATCGCAACCTCGGACTGCTTTAGACGGTCCTTTCTCTTCTTACCCACCTTCCCCTTAGACTCCATCAGCTCCTCCTGATCAGCGTTCCTGGGTAATAAAGCACAAATACACTAAAACACAAGTGCTCATTTTCTGAGAAAAGCATTTTCAAATGTAAACCGGTGCAAAGCTCAGTCTCATTTGTATGGGGTTCATTAAAAAAATATTCATTACTATGATGTTTAAAGGGACACTCACTCATTATACAAAGAAACAAACACTTGCTGTTTCTTCTTGAAATTCTGTGCTTTGATCTGGAAGTTCTTCACGTCACAATGTTCCTCCCTCTCTGACCTAAACAAGGAAAAATGAAGCAAAACGTATCAAAATATATTCCAGGACAGAAGAATAATCTATTGGAAAGTGCACTCAAAATGCTTATGACCTATTTATTTAGCTGAAGCTATTTTTCCCCCCAGATAATGTCATTATAAATTCCAAAACTTCACAACAGTTCCTGGCTATTTATATCAATTACAGAAACGACTGTATGTTACCTGTACATGCAGGTCTTCCTCAGCGAGCACCAGCGGTTCAACTCCTTTTCTTCTGCTTTCAGGACCTATGGAAAGAGGTTCAGGTGAGAATAACATGGAAATATTAGCCAGATGATTTCTCCAGAAGATACAAGTAAATAAGTCAGGGAATAATTTATGATAAATTATCTATATTAAATCATACACAATTCTAAGGATGCACCAATTGTGGATAATAATAATTCATTTCATGTTCATTAACATAAATAACAGATTTAAAAAAAAAAAAAAAAAAAAATCCATTAATACTACCGTTCAAATTTATTTATGTTTTGAAAGAAGTCTCTTATGCTCTGAGGCTGCATTTATTTGAACAAAAACAGTAAAATTGTGAGACATGATTCCAAATTAAAATAACTGTTTTAATATATGTTAAAATGTAATTTATTCCTGTGATCAAAGCTGAATTTTCTGCATCATTACTCCAGTCTTCAGTGTCACATGATCCTTCAGAAATCATAATAATATGATTTGATAAAGATCAAGAAACATTTGTGCTGCTGCATATTTTTGTTTAAATATTTACACACAATATATTTGTGTTTGTTTAATAGAAAGCTCAGAACAGCATTTTATTTTTAAATGGAAACCTTTTGTAAAATTATCAACATCTTTACTGTCACATTTATTCTTTGCTGAATAAAAATATAAATTTCTTCTTCAAAACTAAATCAAATCTGACCCCAAACGTTTGAACAGTAGTGTATGTATGTATGTATTTAAATGCATGTTTGTTTGTTTTTTTATTTAGTACTGTCCTGAATAAGATATTTTACATAAGATGTTTACATATAGTCCACGAGACAAAAAAAAAGCTGAATTTATAAAAATTACCCCGTAAACGTGTCGTTACTGGATGATCCACGCCTTTTTGTTGTTGTTGTTGTTTTGTGATGGTTGTTTATGAGTCCCTTGTTTGTCCTGAGCAGTTAAATTGTCCAGCGTTCTTCAGAAGGAAAAGAATGCATTAAGAGCCGGGGGGTGAAAACTTTTGAACAGGATGAAGATGTCCAACTTTTTCTTATTTTGTTTAAATATCATTTTTTTCATTTAGTACCGCCCTTCAGATGCAACAGAAGATACTTGCATGTTTCCCGGAAGACAAATTAAGTACAATTTACCTTGATCTTCAAATTCAAAAAGTTTTCACCCCCCGGCTCTTAATGCATTGTGTTTCCTTCTGGAGCATCAGTGAATGTTTGAACCTTTTTTAATAGTTGTGTTTGAGTCCCTCAATCGTCCTCAGAGTGAAAAGATGGATCTCAAAATCATACAGTCACTGCTGGAAAGGGTTCAAATATGCAAAAGATGTTGGAAAACGGAAGACGTTGGGCAGTTTAACAGCTCAGGACAAACAAGGGACTCGTGAACAACCGTCACAAAACAAAAAAAAAGCTGTGGATCATCCAAGTAACAACACAGTATTAAGAATGAAGGCTACATAAACTTTTGAACATAAAAGATGTTTAAATATAGTCCACAATACAAAATGTATACATTTAAACATCTTTTAAGTAAAATATCTTATTCAGGACAGTACTAAATAAAAAAATAACATGCATTTTGTATGACCCCTCTTATTTTGTTAAAATTATTCACATTTTCACAGAAGGGGTGTGTAAACTTTTAAGCAAGACTGTATATATACACACAGTGGTGCTGTATGTCTTTCTTAGTTAGATCTTAGTTTTTGGCAATATCAATTGACCAAGATTGGCCGATATGGTTCAGATAAATTGTGCATCCTTCTTCAAAATCCATTTAAAGCTCCAGCACCAGCAATGAAAGATTTACTCGAAATCCTAGTGGACATGGAGCTCAAACATACAGCTCTCAAATCCTCTACTACGGTCTAAACGCTAATCTACACTGGTGTTCTTTAATGCAGATCTGCTCAGAGAGAAGATTACAGTCCTCAGACCCTGGTCAGAGTTATTCCCAGAGGAACAGCAATACCAGGTCAGACACAATCGAAGCTCATCAGCACAGAACTCAGAGTGAATCCTCATCTAGGCATCACTGTTGCTCGTAGCTCCTCACCTCATCAGTGGACAGGCCGAAGTCATTTGGTACAACTTCTCTGTAGCGAAATCTGCATGGCAAGTCATCAATGATGTCTTCATAATCCAGTTTATAGTACTCGTCCAAATACTGCTCAAAGGTCTTCTCCTCTGGAAACATAACCAGGATAAATACGATTTTAGAATTACACCTTGGATTATGCATGAATACAAAAGTGTACATTTTGGGACGGGATTTTCTTTTTGTTCGACCAATGACAGAGTGTCCTGTTTGAAAACTAGAAATTACATAAACGTCCAACACTCACTTGGATCAAAGACGGGCTTGTTTTTGGTGATGATCTCAGAAAAGAGGGACTTCTTCCTCTTCTTTCCCATGAGAGGGGCATCCTCTTTGGTCTTCTTTTTCTTCTCCCCTCTCTCTTTCTTTCTCTTCTTTTTAGAAACGGGCTGTTGACTTGGGTCATAGTCAGCATCCATCTATCAAAAAAATTTCAAGTGTGATTAGAAGTGGACGCCATACAGTAGTTTGCTGTTGCATTTGTGCCTCGATGAGAAATGATCTTACTATAAAGTCAGGATCTTCACAGTTGGGCTGATTTTCTTCCTCCATAGGACCTTCCTCTTCCCAATACTCTTCCTCATTCTCCTCTTTTCCCACCCATGTATCCCAGTTCCAATTATCTAACAAAACGCAACATTCACATAACAAAAAATCTTCAAAAACAAATCATTCCAAAAATTTGAGGTCAGTAAAATCTTTTATATATTTTTGAAAGTCTTTTATGCCCACCAAGGATGCATTTATTTGATCAATTTATTGGTAATAACAGTAATATATGAAATATTTATTTAAAATAACTGTTCTCTATTTGAATACATTTTAAAATGCAATTTATTCCTGTGATCAAAGCTGAATTTTCAGCATCATTACTCCAGTCTTCAGTGTCACATGATCCTTCAAAAATCATTCTAATATGATGATTTGAAACAATTGCCATTGTAAAAAGCGCTATATAAATAAAAGTGATTTGATTTGATGATTTGATGCTCAAGAAACATTTATTATTATTATCAATGTTGAAAACAGTTATATCGCTGTGGAAACCGTGATACATTTTTCTTCAGGATTCTTCAATAAGTAGAAAGTTCATAAGAACAACATATAAAGCAGTTATAAATGCCTTTACTGTCACTTTAGATCAATTTAATGTGTCCTTGCTAAATTAAAGAATTTCTTTTTTAAAAAAGGAAATGCGTATGTGAACACGTCCATCCAAGAGACACAATGTTACCTTCTAAATCATCGTCACCATCAAACTGTGGTTTCTCTTCCTCTTCCTCTCCATAGTATTTATCCCCAAAGAACTTCTGCAGATGAGAATGAAGAATGTGAGTAGTCAAATCCATGAAAGCACATGCAGTTCAATGTAAATATCAAATGGTAACATTTTATTTTACAGTGTCCTTGTTACATATGTTACATGTACTTACCATAGTAATAACAGTAAATTATGCATGACTACATGCAACTAAACCTCAACCACACCCAAATCCTACCCTAACCCTTTAGTAAGTACATGTTAATTAATATTACTCAGTACTTAAATATATAATTACACTGTAGCAATAACACCATAAAATAAACTGTAACCATACAAATTATTTAATCATAAACTACAGTCTATTTAATGGGTAATTTCTGCCCCACCTGCATAAGTCGGTCATGTTTCTGGGGGTCAAAGTCTCCCTCCAGGTCAACGTCATTGAAGGCCAGCTGCTCATTTCCTGTCAGTTCCTGCAGTGTCTTCAGTTTGTCCATGATCTCTGCTCGCTTCAGGTTCTTCAGTTCCTTCAGCTGTTGCTGCTTCTGTTCCTTCTCCTACAGGATGTTAGGAATGGGAATTGTGAGGAATTAAACAAATCTGATTCTGAATCTACTTAAATGAATAGTTCACCCAGAAATGAAAATGTACTGATGATGTTTTGTCATTTGATGTGTGAAAACCAATGAGATTTGAGAGTTGACGTTTGAACTATTGGTCCTAACCACAATACCGTTCTGATGTTTGGGGTCAGTAAGACTTTTTTTTTTTTTTTAAATAAATTAATATTTTTATTCAGCAGAGATTTATTAAATTGATCAAAAGTGACAGTAAAGCCTAATAATTTTATATTTAAAAAAAATTAAAAAAATTATTTGAATTTAATTTTCTGTTCATCAAAAAATCCTGAAAAAAATGTATCACGGTTTTCACAAAAATATTAGTAGCACAAATATTTTCAACATTGATAATAAAAATCAGAAATGTTTCTTGAGCATCAACTCCTCATATTATAATGATTTCTGAAGGATCATGTGACACTGAAGACTGGAGTAATGATGCTGAAAATTCAGCTTTGATCACAGGAATAAATTATATTTTTAAATAAATTCAAATTCAAATAAACGCAGCCTTGGTGAGTGTGAGACTTTTTTGTTTTAAACCCCAAAGTTTTAAACGGTAGTGTATATACTTAACATTTTCAATTTCAAAATGTTAGTTTACCTTTTTCTTCCTCTCTTTCACCTCCTCCCTCTTCCTCTTTCTACTGTCGTCTTTGCTTCGGACAGATGTGGCAATGTTGCGTGGATATGTTTTGATCTGTGGAGGAATAGAGTGTTGATGGGATGATCATAAGAAAGAGCTTTGCTCTCCAGAAAGATACTCGCGTGGGCATATAACAGAACTTAAAGACAAATCAGGCTGATGTTGACATCCTTTTACCTTTCCAGCATCAGGGTCCTCAAAGCGGAAGTTGTAATGCCTCTCAAAGTCTTCCTGTTTATGCAGGAATGCTTCTCCTTCATCCTCCGAGTCATCCACATCATCCTGCATCAGCTCATTATAGGAGGGGATCCTAAAACCATTCACAGATAGAGATACTTACACTACCGTTCAAACCTGTACGGTGTTTTTAAAAACAAAGAAATTAATACTTTTATTCAGAAAGGACGCAATGAAGGGTTAGTTCACCTAAAAATGAAAATTATCCCATAATTTATTCACCCTCAGGCCATCCTAGGTGTATATAACTTTCTTCTTTAAGCCAAACACAATCGGAGGTAACGGCCATACGCAAGTCTAGTTCCGGCTGAAGAGTGACCTCTGACCCAAAGTAAGGGCTTCAAAATCTAAGGTACCATTCACTGCCATTATAAAGCATGGAAGAGCCAGGATATTTTTTAATATAACTCTGATTGTGTTTGGCTGAAATAAGAAAGTCATATACACCTAGGATGTAAATGTAAATTTTTGGGTGAACTATCCCTTTAAAGGGTACCTATTATGCTTTTACATGGTGTTTGAGCATAAATGTATGTCAGCAGTGTGTGTACCCTATAATGATAAAAATCCACCCACTCTTTTTTTTTTTTTTTTAAATTCCCATAAATCATAAGCAGCGTCTCAGAACAAGCCGTTTGCAGAATCCTGGCAAAGTGACGTCACTTTTTACAGGCCCCGCCCACGACTGTTGACAGACATTGCCGTATTAGCAAAGACCCCGCCCTGAGCGAGTTGTACACAGTCCGCCATTTTCTCCAGGCTGGAGCAGGTATAGTGACAAGAATGGCGACTGAGGTGTTTTGTGTTTTATTGTTAGATGTAAGAGTGAACATAACAGTCTCCATGTACTCCTGACATCAGAGCCGCTGAAGACTCAGTGGATTAGTTTTATTTTTGAAGGGAATGCCAATTCAATTCATTAAAGAATATGAAGCAGCACAACGGTTTTCAACATTGATAATAATAAGAATGATTCAAATCGTCATATTAGAATGATTTCTGAAGGATCGTGTGACACTGAAGACTGGAGTAATGATGCTGAAAATTCATATTTGATCACAGGAATAAATTACATTTAAAAACATTTAAATAATTATTTTAAATTGTAAAAATATTACTGTATTTTACTGTATTTATGATCAAATAAATGCAGCCTTGGTGAGCATAAGAGACTTCTTTGAAAAACATTTTTAAAAAATCATACTGACTCCAAACTTTTGAACAATAGTATACATTTACATAGAATAACACAGTGACAGAGCTCACATTTCAGGGCTCAACAATAAGAACTGGCCGAGGGACCGGGGCCAGTGTGAACAACGCTCGGGACAATAGACGGAACTGTCGCTTGCCCGATAGGGTCAGTGCTGCATCGTCACGAAAGTTGATAATTCGCACATATGCGTGCGAATACTTTCACGTCTTTTCACTCGCATTTGTGACTAAAATGTGACTAAAGTGCGAACTGTAAAATGTATTTAGTATCAAAATGTATCATAAAAAGTCTTAATTACCTTAAAAGGTAAAACAAACGTGAACATTTTAAGGCGTCTTTAAGGCGAGACTACATGCTCAACAAGCGAAAACATAAGTCGCAATACTGCCTAATGTGATTATTAAAATTCAAAAGGCTATGATTTCATTAAATAAACGTAAGCGCTGCACGCTTCAAAGTCAAAATGTGGCGCAGTTGCGTGTTCTAAAGGCTCGTGCAACAGCGCTTCAGAGCAGTGTGCAATCAATGAATAGCGCACATGTATGCCAAGCGATTGCTTATGAACTACTGCTTATCAATTATGACAAAGTTTACTTTATGGTATTTATATTGTAATATGTTGTAAACGGTGGTAAGAATGTATATTTTATCTCCGTCACCTGAACTTGAATGAGCGGCCTGCAATAGTAAAGCGCAGACATTTCAAAATAAGAGTCCTGGTGTATTTCGGGCTTGTTTATAAATCTAAGTCACGTAGTACGTATATATTTCCCCCTGGTTATCATTTGGTTACACCAACTGTATTTAATTCAATTTCTACTGAATTCAAAGTAAATATAGTAGCTTCTGTCACAGGAAGGAAAGACTAAGGACATTAGGCTATGACACATATTCTTCAATATATAAAATATGTAAAAACAGTGAAGACTATGCAGTGTTATTTTACATTCGATTACATTTCACCTGAAATTCTAATTTAGGCCTACATGAAAAACCTGAACATATTTAATTATGTTTGTTCTGTTATATTTATTTGTGCTATTATTGCTCATAATTTGATTATTTGTTCTTATTTTATTACTGACTTTCATATATTTATAACATTTAAAGTATTATTTAAAATTTATATGAGTTAGGCTAGTAGTTTTTGGTGTCATAACATTATTTATTAAGGTTACATCAAAAACAACGAAAACAATAACAAGGCCTATTTATTTATTTATTTTGTGGAGGGGCCAGTGAAAATTTTGGTGTGGCAAGTAAAAATTTTAACCACTGGCCCAACCGGGCCGGTAGAAAAACCCTTAGCGTTGAGCCCTGCATTTGATAGGCTATTTGTTCATGTATGTGCATCACTTACTGACTCAATTCTGTAATACTACAAACAAAACCCACCTCTCTTCCTCATCCTCCTCCAGGTATCGCTTGTTGAGCATGTAGTCTCGCAGGAAAGACTCTTTCTCATCCAGCTGGGGGTCATTCCAATAGTCTCGCAGGTATTTCTGGATTTATATCGACATTAGCCAGGGCAACATCCATTAAAAAAAAAAGAGCAAGAGTGAGTAAGGCCTACAGTTATCAATTATTACATCCTAAAATATCTTCAATCCAGAGCAAAACACTGACCATGTCCTTAACTTCCTCCGGCCCCTCCAGCTCTGCCTGACCCTTCAGCCATTCCACATAGTCGGCTTCCTCTTTGTCCTTAGGAAAGCAGGAAAAGACAAGCACAAAGAAAAGTTTATGATTAGATACGGTTTTATTTCACACAATTATCCGACATCCTACTTTAACATCCAGAAAATCAGCTACAGCATGTAAGAGAATTTTAATTTCAGCACCTTCTCCTCTTGTGTTTTGGTTCTCCGTGTCAGCAGCTCTTCGTCACCATCACTGTCCTCTTCATCACTGTCTTGCACAAACTTTCGCAAGCTGCCAAATGAAAATACATATTGTAATGGAATGAATGAACGTCTGTCATCATTTACTCACTCTCATGTAGTTTCAATCGATATGTCTTTCTTTTCTACATTTCTATATGGGAAAGATTTCATAAAGGTTTGAAACTCGAGGTTAAGTGAATGACGACCAGTGTTGGAGAAAGTTACTATTGAGTTACAATATTGCGCTACTCCCTAAAAAAGTAACTAATTGTGTTACTTAGTTACTTTTTATGGAAAGTAATGCTTTACGTTACTTTTGCGTAACTTTTTTCACCTAGGCTGGGCTTAAAAGTTAAAAAAAAATTTAAAAATGTAAAGGCCCTTTCACACCAAAAGTGAGGTGAGACGAAACACAAATGTGCTGTTTATATAAAGTCATTTTTGCTTATTAGTATGGGTGATTTGGATTATCAAAGGTCAGTAGCAAAGATTAATAAAGTGATATTAAATATATAAAGTCTATTTGTGTTATTTAACATATTTCAGTATTGCTGGTTTGCATAATAATAGTTTGCATTTCACTATTTTTACTCATTTTGAGGAATACCGAGTCTGTTTTTGCGCAAGTGAGATGAGTAAATACATGCTCACATTTAGCCTAGAACCACAATAAGCAACATGTTGACAGCGCGCACAACGCCTCTGCGCTAACTCCCTCTTTTGTCTCAACATGGACAGGAGAGCTGAGCTGTCAGTTAATACAGTAAACAGTAAATCAACACTAAATCAAAGTAACTTGCATTACTTATTTGAAAAGTAACTCAGATATTTTGTTGTAAATTTAAAAGTAATGTGTTACTTTACTAGTTACTAGAAAAAAAGTAATCTGATAATGTAACTCGTGTTACATGTAATGCATAACTTCCAACACTGATGATGACAAAATTTTAATTATGACAGAAGGGGACTTTCACACTGGGCAGTGGGCACGTTTGCTGCGGTCCGAGTCCGAGCGTGATTGTTCCCGGCGCCCCCCACAGCGTTGGTCTGGTTTCACACTCAACTTGATTCTATTGAACCAAGGTGCATTTGCGTTCATCTTACGTCATCACAAACATGCACGCTGCATTATAGAAAACAGAACAGGGTCAATATATTGTGTTTTTTATTAATTTGGTGCCATTATACGCAGCCAAATAAACAACACTTGGGTTTACTGTATGTGCGTCGCATGAAGGCGTCGCTTTCTGCTACTTGCAAACAGACTCTTTTGAGGAGACAGTGGATTGCCATTAATTTGCCGCCCCGATCGCACTCGCTATGCATGAATACACTGCAGGCTCGCATTTGCTCGTATCTAAGGTAAATAATCAACACTATCATCCCTTACATGTGTTTTATTGAACTAAATACATCGTAATCGGCTAAAACGCATGCTCAGGTTACTTTTCTTCCTGAACAAGTGCGCACCCAAGTCCATGTTGCTTTCTCATTCACGTGAATCGTGCCACAGTTCGAGTGCAACCAAACTCAGACCACCTCCTTGCACATCAGTACGCACCCGGGTCCACATGACAGATTTCACATTAGCAATTTTTCATGCGAACCATGCCCCGTTTCGAACTAAACTGCCAGTGCGAAAGCACCCTGAACTACCCCTCTTGCTGAAAATTGATAAATGACACATAGACAGCTAAGTTATTGCATATGGTATACATTAAGCAACTTGAACCAAACAGATAACAATGCAAAAACAATCTTCAATCTACCTTTCCTGCAGCTCCTTCTGCTCTTGGATATAGGTGGGAGATGCAGCTCTCTGTAATACAAACACAAACACATTCATGATATGTATTGTATGTTAGACATGAAGCAGGTTAGATACTGAAGAAGCCACTTGGAGGAGTGGAAAAAACATCTTAAAAACCAAGTCCATTTCCATTTAAAATAATTTTATCTGTCATTCTACAAGATCTTAAAAGACTTAAAATCTTCACAGACCCTTTGACATGCAAACACAAACTTGAATGTCAACATGAAACTCCATTCACAACCCATTTTGCTTCTGCAATTTAACTTATTTCAAAATAAAACAATATTCAACCAGAAAAAAATGCTTACAAATTATAGTTATCATATTTTAATAGAAAACTATTAAGATTTTTTTGTTTGGAATAATGTGCATAGATTAATTAATGCTCAATAAGACCAGGAACATTTACATATTAAAAAGTAAACAGGGTGAATTTTCATTCTGCGTTGGCTTTTAACATTGTACATCTTAAGTATAATTACCTCCTGCATCTGTCTGGAGACTTCTTCATCAGCACTGTCATCCTCATCATCATCATCATATTTTCTAAAACAAATTATTTTCAATCACATTATTATATACACCCAATCAGAACACATTAGAAAGACTATGAGTTACCTAAATACTATAGTTGATTGTCATAATGCTTCCACCATTTAAGCTTTCGTAAGAAATATAAATACAGCCACAGCTTTCATCATTTATAAGCACAAGATTTCTTACCCTCCTCTCTCCAGGATGACTTTCCTCTCATAGTCCTTCAAGAACATGGGTTTCTCTGACTTTTTCGAAGTGGACGGTTGCTCATCACTGCCTGATCTAGATGCTGTTTATTAAGACAAATCACAGTGTGCTCAAAACAGTACAGTCTCCTTTAACCAGAGTAGAAATCATAAAGTGAAGCTACTTTACATACTGTCCACTGTGTAGAACTTGGTATCTTTCTGATAGATCTTTGGATCTTTCTTCTTCAGAAGCGAGAGCGTTCTGTAAAAATCCCTGTCCAACTTTGGGTCCAGCTCCTATATATTAATTTATCAGAGTATTAGACATGGAAATATGGGTATGATGTTGGCAAAAGCGTTTCAAACAAGAAAGTGGGAGAAGATTTTACCACTTCAATCTCATCAGAGTCAGAGTCGGAGGAGCCAGATGAATTCTCCTCATCCTGGTCTCCGTAACGGTCCTTCACTAGAACATTCAAGATAAACAACTTTATTTGAATTTATTTCGAGATATGTAGCGGATGTCCAAGTTGTGGGAAATGTTTTGTCTCATTTCTCAAGAATCAGTGTCTGTGAAAATACTACTTACATTGTTCGTTGTTACTGTAAAATGATGATATATAAATAAATATTCCAATATATAAAACAAGTATTCAAAATATCTAGTGTAACATGCGTGGATAATAACAACTTACCACAGTTTGACTATGGCAATTATGGTTACCAGGGCGGATTTTCGTGTTTGAAGAGTAAAATAATTGTCTACTTATCTTTATGAATATAAACAAACGTTTATATTAATCGTTATAAGCGTAACGTAAACCTCTCGACAACACGTACACGAGAATAAATGATTGCACGTTTAATGTTTAAGATCGTAAATAAAATATACATAAAGTAAAATGCATATTATTATTAATATTTGAAAGTGTAGTAAACAGCCCGTGCTTGTGTTTCAAGTATAGGCTAATAACTTACGTCTCTGCAGTTCTTCTTTCTGACGATATTTCTCATATTTTTCTGCGAACTTCTTATTAATATTGAGGTCCGACATGATCGTTTACAACTGTATTAGTATCTTCTTTTTTGAGATGAGATTAATATCTCAATAATTCAAATAATTCTCACGTTAAACATGTTCCTCTGCTGAACAGCATGGGCACGTGACCTATGAACCACCTACGTCATAGAGTTCAGGGTTCAAATATCTCCCATTCGTGGATTGTTTTTTAACTAACATTTTTTTTTCTTCGTAGAAATTAAACAGTCTATTTTGTCACAGATTTAGACCGTATATTTTGGATTTTTGGTGGAAAACGTGCGTCTTTGTTCTTCCACGTGGCTTCTTTGCGGAAAAGCGAGGTCATAGTTCTGTCAGACCTCTAGAGGGCAGTATATAATGTGAAATAACCACAGTCTATGGAAATAACTCGTTTTTTTTTTCATTTTTATTATTGAAGATAGAACAAGTAACAAACATAGCATAACATACAGTAGTACAAAACAATGTGTGGCATTAATTGGCGGCATGGGATCCGAAAATTATATCATAATATTTTAAAAATGTTAATGACTTTTTGTTTTTTAACAATTTCAGAGAAGACATAGGCTAAACGAGTCAAATTCCACCATAAACACCTTAAAGTTTGGGGATGAATTTAAATACTTTTGTTTATGTATATAAAATTTTGCCAGCAATATAAATTAATTAACAACGTATCCAAGACCTTTGTTAACATTGTTTTCATAATATACAATGATATCCTTTAATGTAAAATAGTATTTAATCTTTACTAAATTAATGATAAATTTTGACAATTCCCTCCAAAAACTTTGGATAAATTTACATTCGACAAACAAACGTGTCAACAGCTCTTTCTCACTTTTACAAAAAGAGCATAAATTATCAATATCAGAGTATCTTGAAGTTAATGACTTAACAGGGTTGATGGTATGCAAAACAAAATGTATTTCTTTAGTTTTATTATTAATGCAATATTTAAAGGGGTGTGAAATAACTCGTCTAACAAAGAAATGTTGGTCTATGACACATAAATAGTTTTTTTTTTTATGTTATTAAAGTTTCGTTTTATCAATCTCTATAATCTGTGTGGTCTTAATCTGATTTTGTATAATCCGCACAGGCCAGATTTACTAATGAATTTGTTTTGGTATTTATTGCACAGAAGACATTGACACAAGGTTCTGTCAGACACTTGAATTGGTGGTCTGATGAAACAAACCCTTATGAAAGTGAAGTGACGTGAAGGCCAAGTATGGTAACCCGGAATTTGTACTCTGTAACCCACACAAGTTAGTGCACACACATTAGGAGGCATTAGAACACACACACTGCAAGCCGTGGACACACACACACCTGGAGCAGTAGGCGCCCGGGGAGAGACTAGGGTCAGTAGTGGGTATATTGAGGGTGGAAGAGCCTTATATGCTTAGGTCTACAAGCCACTTTGTCTCAGGGAAAGTGTCTTTAGTGACATAATAATAATAACATTATTATTATTAATAATGATAATTTAATAATATAGGGTGAATTCAGGGTGATTGGGACACTTTTTGCCATTGAGATGACCTACCAATATATAGACTATTAATTATATTAGTAGCCTAATATTAATATACAAACATGTATCATATCCTCTCAGCGGCCCCTGTCTCTGGCCTCTGTATCTGACTCAATGTCCCACCGACTGCGATTACGGAGAAAGGTAAACAATTTCCTTTACTACATATAGGTATGGCAGGAGGCCAAGGTACATAAAGAAGTTCAGAGTTCAGCTTTTACCTGTTATTCACTGCTTTGATGTTCTCCGTAAGTGTTTAGTGTTGATTAGGCTCTGACTCTGACCTATAAACTAGCCATAAACTTGCAGCTATGGCTAAGAGGAAGCAAGTTGTAAATTTAGAATAAAGAGTTAGAGTAGAATCCTCCTTTTCGCATAATTGTTGATCAAAGCTGATGTCTGAGAGGCCAGAGAAAGCGATTTAATATTTGCAGGTAAGTGTCGACTCACATGTATCTGACTGGTTGACAATTATAAATTTATATATATATATATATATATATATATATATATATATATACCAAAAACAACAAAGGCTATGTTAGGTGAATCACTATGTCCACTGAATAAAACAATCAAAATTCTTCAATCACGGAACTGTTTTGTGAAATTCTTGATGATTTTACCTCATAGAAGTAAAAGAGAAGTTAAAATTATTAAATATAACAAACATATATACATATAAGGACACCCCCACCCCCACCCCTCTCTCTCTCACTCTCTTTTTTGTTGCCAAAGCAGAGCCACAGAACAGATATGCACAAACATTGTGAGTAACAGAGTGATCTATGGCTAATCATTAGTGATGGGATTTTTCTGGGAGATTGCTGGAAAGAAAACAATTAAAGGCCGTTCTGGACACGCTGTGATATACGGTATTTTTAGCAATAATTAAAACAAAATAAGAGATAAAACACTGGAACATTAAATGGGCATAAACAATAAAGGGCAAAAGCAGCACAAGAACAACAGACATACACTACTGTTCAAAAGTTTGGGGTCAAATTTTTTTTTTTTATGAAATTCAAGCTTTTATTCAGCAATGACACATTAGACTTTTAGAACATTACAAAATATTTCTGTTTCAAATAAATTCTGTTCTTATGAATGTTCATCAAAGAATACTGAGAAAAAAAAAGCATCACCATTTCCACAAAAATATTAATCAGCACAACTGTTTTCAACATTAATAATAATAATAAATGTTTCTTGAGCATCAAATCATCATATTAGAATAATTTCTGAAGGATCATGTGACACTGAAGACTGGAGTAATGATGCTGAAAATTCAGCTTTGCATCACAGGAATAAATTACGTTTTAAAATATATTCACATGGAAACCAGTTATTTTAAATTGTAATAATGTCTCATAATATTACAGCCTTAGTCAGCATAAGAGACTTCTTTCAAAAACATTAAAAAATCCGCACCAGCCAGCCCCAATCTTTTGAACGGTAGTGTAAATAGATAGATACATTAGAACGATTAAGATTAAAACAAATGACTGTGTTTTTATCTAATGTAACCACCCACAATGTACACCTTGAACTTTGCTTGTAAAATAAAGCTGCCATGCATTCACATGAAATCCCACCCACCCCATTTTTTGGTCGCCCCACTCAGTACTCAAAGGCGTGCCAGAAACGTGAGCGATAACAAAGCATATTGGAGGTAGAGCTGTTTGCCCAGTTGCCTTAGTCAAAAACATGTACAGGTCATGGAGGTCCCCCCTACTAGGCCCCAACTAATCCGTGGCCCACTTTTCCCAGGATGTCTGTAAATCATAGGGTCTTCCCATGGAGCAAGTGTGTTTTGAAAACTGAGACGTGGAGCTTTTCTTAGAAATCCCTTTCCTAGAAATCACCACATTTCCTAGAATACCAGAAGTCATGGCTTTATTATCATTCCTTTGTGGTTTTACAGGTCACTCTACATCTACCTGAATTATATATGCATCCAGCAGAAAAGTGGTCTTATTATATATATACATATATAAAAAGGCCTTTAGGTTCACATTTACACTGCCTTTGTGATGTGGGTATAAAGTCTTTTTCAGTCTGGGCCTCATGTGCTCCATATGAAGGCTTACATTTAGCAGATTTCAAGGATTTGACCATTTGATCTTCTCATCTGCTGAAACTTATCCTGGTGTTTTCATTCTAACTTCACTTTAATGAAGCTATGAAGTATACTGGATATATTGGATTTTGTAATATTAAGCATCCCAAAATGTTTGTCATGACAAAATTACTACATTAAAAGTAGTAAAATCTTCAAAATATTTATTTCAAGTAAGGATTACACACAGGTCAAGAACAGTTGTGATTGACTTTTTATAAAATGCATCAGATTAATTAATCAATCAGAATGTACATAATTTTTTACAAATAAACAACTGACATAGTACACAGCAAAGAAAGCCAATTACCATCCAAAGATTTAGATTCCAAAAAAATAAATAAAACATTTCTTTATATACAATACTGTATACTTAAAAATACAAATGCAATATATATAATATATGCCATAATAAACATATTTACATAGACAAATAAATTATTTACACATTCACATAGAGAATGTAAGACAAATGTGTTACATCGCCTTGATTACAACATGCCTGTAATAAAAAGTGAAGGACATTCCCTGACTCCCTGAACAGTATTTGGCATAAATCTTCCACATTTTCACCATTTTCATAATAAATTTTGTAAGGAATCACTTGCTGAGATGTCACAAAACTTTCTAATAGTGATTAAGAAAAGTAACCCCAATATCAATACTGCATATGAGAAAGTCTTTTTTATAGTAAACAAGCAGTTTCATATGTAACGTTGACCATTTTGGCACAAAAAAATGGTGTAAACAATGGCATAAAGCATTTGGAAAACTAACTCTGCACAGTTTATGACAGTAAATGGTCTATTTTTGCAAAAAAATATTCAAATGTACTGCATCTTTAATTAGTTAAAAAATATGAACCAAATATTTTGGAAAACGTTAAGGGTATGCAATGGTTTTTTTGTATCCCTCCCAAAAACCCCCCCCTGAAAAAAATACAAATAAAATAAATTTTAACTCTTTAAAATATACTAATACATATAATATTTACAATAACTGATCATGGACATCTTGTGAGAATAAAACCTTGATTTGTAAGTGCTGTTAAAATATATCCACGTATATATAATTTTTATATTATTTATATTTAGTGAAGTGCTAAGCAGCCTTGATAAGCTGAGGTTGTTGTTGTTGTTTGAGGTTTCTCTGTTTTGGGTTTTTTCTTAGATGAGTCTGTCCTGAATCATCAGCCCTGGATTGTATTTGCACTGATTGCTTTGTGTGGAAAGGCGGTTTGTATCTCCATTGTTCCCCAAATGTTGTTTTGCTGAAGAACTGACTTCCAAGTAGGTAAGACATTAAATACGGCTCTAGTCTCGCAACGTTGTCAGTTTCAGCATGGACCTCAATGTCATCATCATATTTCATCATCAAGATTCACAATCTGTCTCTGTGAAAGCCAAATAAGACCATCATTATTAGACACATCAGTTACCTTATATACCAGACAGTCATCCAAATAGGCTTATTAGTAAACTTAGATGCTCTAAGACATTAGCTAAGGCTAATATACGATCATGAATATTGTGTGCTCTAAGACATGTTTTCATAAAATATTGAAAATATTTTACCTGTGGGTAAAAATAGCCATCAGAACTCTGGTTTCTGCATAAGTGCACCTGGTCCTCTGTGGTCTTTTGATAAACCGGGTTGTCAAAGTGGATGCTGTTGGTATTTTTCTGACGCCACTTTCTCCAGAACAGCACAGCGCCACCCACAACCAAACACAGGATTGCTTGGAGAAGATAAGACATTCAAATTAGAATAAGAGTTTTGAAGTGATAGAATAGATAAGAGAACAGAATAGAAGAGCGTTTTGAAGAGCATCACGCCATTACAAAACCAAGTGAGATGCTCTGCATGGAACCTCTCCTTATGTGACTCACAACTGATTTTAATAGAGATTGCCATTAACATGTCGCTAAACCAATACTCTAATATACAAAGTCAACACTCAATCCTTTTTTCAGTATGGAATGAAATATATTTATAATGAACTTTTCTCTCGCTGTGTCCACCATCTTGAAATAAAGGTGCAGTATGTGATCGATCTCCCAGAACTGTTGTGAACACTGTTGATATTTGAAATCAACCCGAACAAACCCACCCCCTCTCTTCATTGCTCCGCCTCCAGAATTCACAAACACTTTACAGCCCGCAACCTAACCGCCTCGCTCCGAGCTGGTCTCGAACCCAATCGCTGGCATGCGAGAACACCACATTCTCTAGTCTAGCGTCAATAGCTGGCCTCCGTTACACACGCAATGCAAGAGTGGATGTCTATTTAGTATTTATCATATCAGAAGCGAAGCAAAATAATACTCCATGAAAAATAAAGCAAAGATGATGAACGAACGACAAGGAAGCACAAAAAAATGAGCAAATACAGTACACAAGAGTAAATACAAGCAAGAGTTGGTTGTTCGTAGCCAGCAGCTCCAGACAAACAATGCCACTCAAAACGGCTTACTGCACCTTTAATTTTTTTTCTGAGCTCATTGCGATGCTTTCTGGGATTGTCTTCATTGCAAAAGATATACATGATGCTGCTTTAGAATTTGGCTAGAATGAGGTATCTCAGGAGGATTTATTTGTGTATTTCTTTTTTTGGCATTGTAATTGTTAATCATAACTTGACCTTCCGGTGAAGACGACAGACTTCTCTCGGGTGATGTATGCTGGACTCCTCCAATTATTTAATTCCCATAAACCCCACCCCTTTCGACTGCAAACTTGCATTAAGATCTGCCTCCATCCAACCACCCTACATTTTTTTCTTTTAGATAATCCAGTTCCAGAAAATATCTGTTGATACCTCCGTTACTTTAAGTCGCCTACCTGGCCTCTGTGTCCAGAGCGCATCTTCATAATGCCTTAAAATTTGTAGGCAACTCACTAGGTTTTATAACATAGCATATCTTTATTTTACCTGTTTAAACATTCACACTGAAGCACTCACCAAGAGGAACCACAATGTACAAGGCCCACGGTGTGGAAGATGATGGTTCAGAGACAGCTTTAACATTACTGTGGTGGTCATCTAAGGAGAAATCACAATCATTTGTAAAACAGTTTTCACAAATTTCAATGGAACTGTAATATAATTTTGAGCAATCTCTGGGGTTTTGAGATTAGGGTTGGGTTTGTTAGGAAAAGGAGAAGACCGGGACAGAGGGTAATGTCTAAGTGGATAAAGCAAGACATACCTGTCTAGGTGGTTAAAGCAAGACAAAGCAAGACATACCTAGGTGAATAAAGCAAGACATACCTGTCTGGGTGGATAAAGGAAGTTTAGTTGTGGTTTGGGAAGGCTTGAAAGGGGCAGCTTGAGTGGGTCGGTTAGCAGGAGTCACATGAGCAGGAGTAGGTGAAGGTTGTGCATTGGTAGTGGAAGGGCCAACAGATTTTGGTGTCGTCTTTGAAGGTACTTGAGGATGACTAGTTGTAACTATTTCAGGCCTGACAGGAGATGCTGGTGTGACTACAGCTGTTCAAAATAAAAACACAAGTGTTGGATGTGGGAATTACATTAAAAACCCAATCCCAGTCCTGACAACATGCACCAAATCTGACTTGCCTGGAATACATTTTCGCATGTCTTTGGCCAACATCATGTTGTCTGGGCAGGCACATGTGTACTTGGGGGAGAATCTACTGATTTGAGGGGCAGCAAGGCACAGGAACTCACAGCCACCGTTGTTGACCCTGCACCAGTTGATTCCTGGGAGGACATTCAGAATTTAGAAGAATTTAGTTTTGAATTGGAAACGGAATGGAAATTGGAATGGTAACTTGGAAGGTACTATAAAAAGTCAAATTGACGGCTATATACCGGCCAACATACCAGTAGGCTGTGTGAGGTTGTGGTACAGAACAATGTCCTCTGGTGATGAGAGGTGTTCCGCCACTTTTGTGATGTCTCCTCCAGTCACACGATTTGCACTTAGAATTGCGTTATTGCTCACATCCGTCCAAAACACTTTCTCCTGAAAATGAAGAATTCTTGAGCATTGAGGTAACCTCCTAAAAAGGTCTTTCAACAAGTTCAAAAAGAGTCTGAAAATATTACCTCAAAAACAGTAAGACCCAGTGGGTGAGCAAGTTTGCCTTGGTCAACGATTAGTGTACGCCGACCACCTCCCTGTACGCTGATGCTGGAGAGAGTATGTAGTTTGGAGTCAACCCAGTACAAACGCTGGTTCAAAAGGTCTAGGTATGAGAAAGGACCAAAGACCAAAGTTACCAAATGTACACTGTGTGGACAGTTGAACAGTTATGCAAGTGGACAAGTTCATACCAAGGGTTATTCCGTTGGGCCAGACAATGTTATCTGTAACTAGTGCACTGCGGTCCCCTCCATTAAGACCACCTCTCTCGATCTTGGCTGGTGTGCCCCAATCAGTCCAGAACATGAAGCTACAACATATCGGAGAAGATTTAACATAGTAAATCACTTTCCCACATAGTTTGCCCCTACATGTTAGAGTTTCTGAGACTTGACGTACTTCTTAATAGGGTCGACCACTATAGCACGCGGCTTAGCCAGGTTGTCTTTGAAGAGAGTCTTGCGTCTGCTTCCATCCGCTGTTGCCACAGATATGGCACCTTTGATACTGTCCGTCCAGTAGATGTTTCCATGGATCCAGTCGACAGCGATACCTTCAGGTGCATCCAAGCCACTGCCAATCACAACGCTGTGTTGGGAGGAGTCATCTGCAGTATCCATTGGTGCTCTGGGAAAGAAATACAAAATATGACACTAGGCACCGGTCTGTTGGGTAACAAGCAAATGATCCTCAGAGACCCAGAGAACTGGCCATGAGTCCAAAGATCCTCTATTTACCTGTATATCTTTTTGAAGGATAAATCCGACCAGTAGATCTCCCTGGAAGCAACATTCAGATCCAGAGCCACAACGTTCTTTAGGCTGGGAATGACACGTGCATACTCGCTACGATCCAGGGTCATCTTCCTTACCTCATGGCGATTAGTGAAGAATAAGTAGGCGATGGTTCCTGTAGAACCATGTTTGTGAGTATGAGTTTGTCAGTATGTAACCATGGAAAAGGACCATTTGCAAGTTTAAAATCTGTACCAATAGCTTTGCAGGCCTTGCTGGCTGGGTCCACCTGGTAGCCATCTTCGCACTCACACTTGTAACTACCCATCTGGTTGACACAGATTTGGCTGCAGGTGTCTGGGTTGGCACACTCATCGATGTCTGAAGAAATCAAACAAAAATGAGGGCTTAAAGTCATTGTGCTGCATCAATACGGTGTACGTAAAACCACTGAATCATTACAGGTAGCAACAGCATGGACTTACTGAACAAATTCTAACCTTAGCTCAGAAAAAGCAAATAAGTTTGAAGTCCATATTAAATAATTCTTTGAACTGGATCTGCACCCAGGTCTGTTATCCGAGGTGAAACATGCTATGACCAGATTTTCAATATCTGTTTCAGTATGGGAACCAATTTCAGATTCTTACCTTCGCAGCGCCTCTTGTTCACCAATTGGAAGCCAGTGGGACACAGACACTCATAACCAATCTTCAGGTCATTACAGATATGAGAGCAACCACCGTTGTTGTAAAGACACTCGTTAGAATCTGTGAATTTAAAAAAAAAAAAAAAAAAAAAAAAAAAAAATTCACAAATTGTTGCCCAGACCGGCTTTTACTCGGAAACCATGACAAGAAGATCCAGGTCTACAAAAGCAATGTGCCTCCTTAAATGCTGTGATACTTACCGCATTCTCGCAATGGCTCATCGGACCAGTCTCTACAGTCTCGTTGCTTGTTGCAAACTTTTTCCATGCCGATGCATTCACCGCTGCGGCACTTAAACCTGTGTGGTGGATCACAATGGGTTGCTGAAATTCAGAGAGGAGAAATGTAAGTGACGCATATCAGAGTAACACCTAAAGCATATGTTTTGCATATCAATTATGTAAAGGACATAATTCATATGGTTCACCATTAACACAGCCCAGCTCATCACTCAAATCTTTGCAGTCATATACGTGGTTGCACTGCCGGCTGCCATGAATGCAAGATCCGTCCCCACATTGGAACTCATCCGGTCGGCATGTGGGCAAGGCTGTTCATATGAAAAAAGCAAAAGAGTTCATTATGTCTTGATGAAAAATGGCTACATGCTGATTACAAAAAGTGCCTGATGCGTTTAAGGTTGTAGTGTAACAAAGTGTGAAGTGATATAAGTAATCTACCCTGACCGCGACAAGCATCCAGACATTTTATCAATGGCTTGGTTTCTATTTCCGCTGTATAGCCCCACCCACTGTGAAATCTCTTTGGTCCACAATTCTGATTCCACTAACTGTACACTAAACATCTTCTGATTGACTTTGATTTTGCATTCATTGTAAACAGGCAAAGATTATCACTGGAAACAAAAATTGCATTTATAGTAATGCATTTACAGTGCAATTCTATGGGGAAGACATTTATGAGGGCTTAAAGGCAGGGTAGGCGATTTGTTCCAGAAACATTTTTTGCTATGCTGGTTAAAAGTTTCTTTACATCCTGATAGCAATCACTAAGTTAAGTGGCCTAAATGTATTTATATGTGTGTGTATAATATATATATATATATATATATATATATATATATATATATATATATATATATATAAAAAATGTATATATATATATATATATACACACACTACCAGTCAAAAGTTTGAGAAAAGTAAGATTTTTTAAATGTTTTTAAAGAAGTCTCTTCTGCTCACCAAGGCTGCATTTATTTGATCCAAAATACAGCAAAAACAGTATTATTGTGAAATATTTTTACAATTTAAAATAACTTTTTTCTATTTGAATATATTTTAAAATGCTGAATTTTCAGCATCATTACTCCAGTCTTTAGAGTCACATGATCCTTCAGAAATCACTCTAATATGATGATTTGATGCTCAAGAAACATTCCTATTATTATCAATGTTGAAAACAGATGTGTACAATTTTTTTTCAGGATTATTTAATGAATAGAAAGTTCAAAAGAACAGCATTTATCTGAAATATAAAGCTTTTGCAACATTATAAATGTCTTTACTGTCACTTGATCAATTTAATGCATCCTTGCTGAATAAATGTATTAATTTCCTTAAGTTCTTTAAGTCCTTTTCCAAAAAAACAAAACAAAAAAACAATTCTTACCGACCCAAAAATCATAAATGTTTCTTGATTATCAAATCATCATATTAGAATGATTTCTGAAGGATCATGTGACACTGAAGACTGGAGTAATGATGCTGAAAATTCAGCTTTGATCACAGGAATAAATTACATTTTAAAATATATTCAAATAGAAAACAGTTATTTTTACATTTTAATAATATTTCACAATATTACAGCTTTTTTTGTATTTTTAATAACATAAATGCAGCCTTGGTGAGCAGAAGAGACTTCTTTAAAAACATTTAAAAATCTTACCGTTCTCAAACTTTTGACTGGTAGTGTGTGTGTATATATATATATATATATATATATATATATATATATATAATCTGTTGAAGGAATTTTCGTCCAATCATTGCATTCGGTCACGAGCGTTTCAATGGCAACACTATCAACGCCGAAATGAATCTGCAGCAGTCAGGTGACACAGATCAGCGCTCTTTAAGTCGTTAATGTTCATTATTATTGTAATGTTATGTCACTGTGAAGTTGTCTTTATCATCCTTTTAGTAGTGGGACTACTATTCTAGGACGAATGAGACACTGGTTATGCATTATTATTCAAGGTAATTCAAGGTGTTTTCTCTATGCAAACAGATCCTTCCTGCTATCCTTGTGTGTGCCATGCAAAGATTATCTGCATGTCAGTTCAACACAGCTTAACTTGTGTTGAACCTGGAACATTCCTTTAAGAATAGCAGGATGAACTGGCAAAAGTTATATTAACAAGTCTTATTTCTTACAGCAGTTTTTCTCATCTGAGCGATCCAAGCAGTCTTCTCCCCCATCGCATTTCCAGCTACTGTGTATGCATTCCCCACTCCCGCAATGGAATTCCATAGAGGAGCATGGGTTTTTGGTAGGTTTAGGCGTCCCTGGGCTGCATTTATGAGGCAATTCGTCGGAGCCGTCAGCACAGTCGGCATCCCCATCGCAGACCCACAATCGAGGCACACACTGTGCATTGTTGCACCTGAAGGAGCTGGAGCCACACGTGGTGGGCGGACAGGAGACTTCATCGCTGCCGTCGTCACAGTCTATCTCACCATCACACACAAACGCAGTCGTCACACACTGGCTATTGCCGCACTGGAATTCGCCACCCAGACACCGCCGAGGAGCTGTAAGTGGGGATGGAGATTTTCAACACACATGCACACCGGCAGAAACATGAAGATATACATTTCAAGATATCACTCACCACAGCCTTCCTCATCTGCACCATTCTCACAGTCCGCTTTGCCATCACAATTCCAGGTCTTAGGCACGCACTGGTTTAGTCGCCCACCACAACTGAATTCACTGGGTCTGCAGGTCTTCATCACTGAAGGAAAGAAAAACAAGATTTTATGAAAATGTGAGTGGTGCTAGCTAGGGATGTATAATATAACCATATCAGTGAGCATAATTTTCTAGATCCCGGTTGATTTTGAATATGTAATTCATGCTCTTTTCTGCTTATTTTTACATTTAAATGACCTTTTTACACCTCAATAACCTAGCTCCTACTTATTTTTTAATAACACTAAAATGTAAAATGGATAATCTCAAAATGAATATAAATTTCTTCAAATGTTCAAAATAATGTTACAACACCAAAATTCACTTGTTGGATTTAAAAAAAAAATATTCATTTTACTTTTAGCTTGTTTTTAACAAAATATTACAGGATTTTAAGTATCAAACAAAACATCAAAATAATTATCAGCTTATATGTATGGGCCAGAATCAGAGATAGCCCTTTCAAAACTCACTTCTAGTGAAGCTAATTTTCTGTACCTATGCCCACAAAAAGCATAATTAAGCAAAATGTAGTTTTGAAGGAATACATTTCTTTCAGCTACCAAAATGAGTGTAGCATTTTCAACTATGGATTAACACAGTTAACCACATTTAAATAGTTTTTACAGTTTTTTCCACACCAATCAGGTGTGGAAGATTTAACGAAAAGCTCGCAGATTCCATTTGCGCCTATGTCGTTAATGTTACACCAACATACTTCCTCTTCAGGACAATTGACTTATCTTAGGCGGAGGAACACTTACAGCAGGCAGCAGGAAGTTCATCAGTGCCGTCTCCACAGTCATCAGTTTCATCACAAACCCATCTCGATGTGATGCACTTTCCATTGCCACACTGATACTGCCGTATATCACAAGTCAAGACACCTGTCAGATGGAGACATAAGTGATGCTACACATAAATGACACATTATCTAACACCTTAAACCTGCTATTTTAGTAATTTGTGGTCACATTAAAGATAAGCTAAAATACTAGAGGACTGAATGAATCACTTTTGCACCTCATAATCATCTAAGACATCTTCCTTAGCCCTGTTATCTAAGCATATCACAATACACAGTCTAGTGCCAAGACTGGGTACTATGTTATCTGTCCACCTATATGATTTACTGATGGGCAAAGACAAGTTTTTCCTGCTTTGTAATCCAAAAATGGGTGTCAATGCCAGTATCATTCGATAAACATACAGGTTTAAAATGAATAAATCACAAAAAACAGCTCTTACATCAAGTAGTACAGTTCATTAGCCTGTATATGGTTGCCAAGCAATGTAGCAACTTCACACATTAATATAGAAAAATATTAACTTTATATCAACCATTTTACAACACCTAAAACTGCGATCATCCAATCAGGATTCAGGGTCTATTTTATCATTCAAATGTGAACACAAACTGATTAATGATTACACAAATTTAACATGTAGACAGGTCTTATCAGTATTGAAAGACAAACCTTCCGTTGATATAAAACTCTGTTTATGACCTTGGTTTGACATCATACATTATCTCTTCAATGCATAATGCATTGTTCATTGTTTACAGACAGTTGAAGTTGGTAGGCAGTCAGGATATGAAATTTTCATACCGTCCCATCCCTAGTAGCCACAGAATTCAACGTGACTGTTTGCTTTTTTCATGAACGTCTCTACTCTCTCAGTGTGTCTAATTATCTAAACAGACTACTATCAAGATATCTTCACGGTGGATCAAAACACATGGCATCCAATCCAACGGTGTATCTGCTTTATCACATACATCGCATCGGAAACTATAATGCATCATAACAGACAAGTCCAAATGTGTACATACCAGCTAAGAGAGAACAGAAGCATATCTTTCTCTAATATATCTTTCACTTTTCCCCTGAAGTGAATGAGGTTAACGGTGTTCAATAAAACCATCAGTGCTGTTGTCTACTGATAAAATGATCTGTCAGACCATAACAGTTATGTGAACATATGTGTAGTGCACATGGGTGAAACCTGTCAATAATATGAAGATTGCATATATAGTTAGAGATAAGAAGCCTATCTATATCTACAATTACACCCGAACATACATTTGCATGTATGTTTTTATTGTGTTTTATAGATTTTTTCCAGAATAGAGAATGCCAAAAAGTGACATCTCAACAAAAACATTCAAACATTCAAATAGCAATGCTATTCAAACATCCCTCCACAACAACTTATCCAGTTCATCGACACCGGATCCAATCCAGAAAGACCTGCCAAACCAACAATGAGAGTCCAAACAACATAAGCATAGCCATTACGTCTCCTTTAAACCTTTATTTTTCTAATATGACAAAATGATTAATGCATCTTTTTGGTAGAATAGAAGTTTGAAGCCAGTCAAACTGGTTCATGCCATGGATCTATGCTACTACTGTCCTTGTGACATCATACACTGCAAATGATTTAGAACTTCTGGGAAAAGCATGTGTGCGGAATTACTATGGAATGAGGCCCCTATAGGAGAGACATGGACAGTATATACACACATGTGGTTACTGTAAGGCAATACTATGTTTTGCCCTGCTTCGTGAGGTTGGAGAATTCATTCGTGTTGAGCAAAACAGTAGTGAATGATGCAAACAGGCTAGTTTGCATTCAATAAAGCAATAACACATCTGAAAAGTATTCAATTTAGCATCATTAAACATCAAATTCTATCACATAATAATATAATCAGAACATATTTCTATATTTCTTTAAATATTTTAAGAGCCAACAAGAATGATGTAAACATCATCAATGCAGAAAGGGAAATATTGCTGTATTTATTCATTCATAATATACATAAAATACATTGCTTATATAAACTGTGGAAAAAAAAATAGTAAAACTACCTTACAGATCAGATTGGCCACTTCAGTCTAACTGTGTGTAACTGTGTTTGAATATTTGTAGATACTGAAAACAATTTCTATACAGGTTAAAATACATTTATATACTGATAAAAAGATTATATAATAGCCACAAGTAGTAAGAATAAATGTAATTTATGATCATTAAAGACCCCTAAAGAGAAAGTAAACCTGTTTACTCACCTTTTTGAACAGAACAGAAGAAAGTAACTGCCAGTAAAAACATTAATGAGATCCCCATTGTCTCTCAATGAGCTGTAGCCCCTCGTTTCTCTGTTTATTGTATTGGTTTGTATTGTGGAATGTGGATGTTTGTAATAAATAAATGGCTCTGATAGAGCAGATGAAATCCTGTTGGTTTTGACTCTGCGGGGAGATAGTTACTTCAGAAGAGGTGAACTCAACGCAAGTATTTGGGTTGTGGTGGTTGAACTTGAACCATGCGAATTTGAACGCGGTCCGTAGCGTGGGCGGGGCTTCGTGACGTAATTTCGGAATGAGATGGTGTGATTTAAGAGTTTCACAATCGAGGGCGTGGTCAAACGCAGGCCACGCCCATCACAAAGAATTCCACTTTCCTAGTAGAAGAGGGATGAGAAATCTTCAGCAATTACCTGCTTATCATTTATGGCGGAGAACAAAATAATAATGCGAAAAGCGTGATGATCTGATAAGCACAGCCTGATCTGGACGAGACTGCTGCTGTATAAACCACTGTAAACATGTACATCTGTTCTGTGAAATTACCTCTCAAGGCTGGTATATGTCGTAAAACTAGCTAAATAATATATCATAAATCTAAATCACATCCGTAATTTTGTGACCTTGACATATTTAATATACTATACATTAATGGTCATGCGTAAAAGGAAACCGTAATCATAAACACATTAGGCTATCTCAATAATAATGGGCTGTTTGCTTGTCGGTAGATTCGTTTTCATGTTAAAAACCTATTAGGCATTTATGATTATTACACATAGATTATGTAGGATAGAAAACAACAAATAACACTTAGACACCTTTTGTATATGGGTGCACAGGATATGTAGCCTAATATTGTCTGAAAGTGATCAGCATTTTTTTTTTTAATTAAATGAATTCTAAATTAAATTAATAATGTTTTTTTTTTTTTTTTTTTTTTTTTTTTTTTTTAAATTATCTTATGGTTCATAAATATTGGGGACACATTATCGAATGTTTAACTAGACAAATTAGCAGCAGGGTAAAAACACTGTGGAAAAGGACTCGATATCTAGCCTTGAACTTGTGGCCCAGACGTCATCAGAACACAGAGTCTTCTTAAACCACTGGGACGTTTACCAAAACAATGCAATGTTGTCCTGTCATTTTTCCTGTGAGTTCTTGAATAGATTTTTAGTAATATTTAGACAGAAATTGAGGTCAAGCTTTTCTCTACAGCAGGCATGTTTGGTCCTGACATGCCAGAAATAATGTTCTGTTTCTGAAAGCACATTATATAGTATAAACAGACTGTCCCTAACTTGCTGTAGGAGGAAAAATATTTGCAAGTTGGAGCTGGAGGTGCAATGAACCAGTTCTGCTAAATTCTGTGATGGGAATCACACGTTGATCCTTCAGAACAATGGAATATAATCAAAGTAGTAAGTAGTAGAAACCATTGTGGCCATAAAAATGTAGTTGTATAAAGTCAGAATGAGTGTGTGGGTAGTCAAAAAAGTAGTTTATTATTATTCTCTTATTCTCATCAAAGCTGCATTTATATAATCTAAAATACTATAAACAGTTGGCTAATACTGTGAAATATTATTGCAATTTATAATAACTATTTTCTAACTGAATATATTTTAAAATGTAATTTATTCCTGTGATGCAAAGCTGAATTTTCAGCATCACTATCCCAATTTTCAGTGTCACATGATCCTTCAGAAATCATTCAAATATGATTTGATGCTCAGGAAACATCTCTTATTATTATCAGTGTTGGAAAAAAAAAGTTTCAGGATTCTGTGATAAATCGAAAGTCTTTACTGTCACTTTTGATCAATTTAATGCATCCTTGTATAAAAGTTTTTTTGAATGTTAGTGTAGTTTTAGTTTATATTTGGGTAAGTATAACAGTGTATAGAAGAAATAAACTACAAGACTATGAAAAGATATTGTAAAAATGATTTTATTTTCTGCCAGAACGGTTTGTGGTGCGCAAACACCTATAAGAAAAAACAAGTGTGTGTGCAAATAAAAAGTCCAATGTTTGTGTGGAGGGCAAGTGAGGTGAACACGCTTATCTGTTCTCTTTTTCACCTGAAAAACTGCATCTCACCCCAATCGGAAACCGGATCCGTCACTCTGCCACCCATGACTTACCTCAACAGCAGCTACCAGGAAGCTTCCAAACTTGTCAAAACAGAAAAAAACAGACATTCCAGTTCTATAAGTTTTTGAGCAAAACAAGCCATTTGTACTTGGGTGTATCACTCAAAAAAATGCTGGGTTAAAAACAACCCTAGTTGGGTTGAAAATGGACAAACAGCAATTGGGTTGTTTTAGCCCAGTGGTTGGGTTAAATGTTTGCCCAACCTGCTGGGTAGTTTTATTTAACTCAACTATTGTTAAAAAAATACTGTTTGCTTAAAATAAACCCAAAGTATGTTGGAAATTAACATTTATTAATGTTTAATAAATTAACATTATTAATAAGTTTAATGCATAATAATTAAACAATAAACATGTATTTAATTGGTTATTAATAAATGTTCACCTTTTGATTATTATTGTTGCCTCTAGTAATTATGTGTCTGATTTTTAATTTCCAACCTATTTTGGGTTCATTTTAAGCCAGCCATATAGTAATTTTTAAACAATAGTTGGGTTAAATAAAACTGCCCAGCATGTTGGGCAAACATTTAACCCAACCACTGGGTTAAAACAACCCAATCACTGGGTTTGTCCATTTTCAACCCAACTTGGGTTGTTTTTAACCCAGCATTTTTTAGAGTGGAAGTAAGTTTCTTTTATGGTTTATGTTGCCAGTAGGTTCCAAAAGCTAAAATAATCAACGTGAAAGCAAGAAAGATTAGGGGAAAACAACTCAGCATCAGAAGCAATATCTTATATCAATAATTAAACTCTGCAAATAGAAAGTAAGAGCACATAAGCAGTGTTTTCACGCTTGTTTGAGAGTTTAATGTGTCCTTCATGCTTTTTTGATTATACACATCCTGAATAGTCTAGTTTGTTTGTAGTAACAGCATTGTCTTTGTAGAAGATGTTGAGTGAGTTATTCTCTGTTTTACCTGCAAACACAACGAATATGAAGTGATTAAAAGAACTGAATATGTATCCTGTAATTTTTTAAATATAAAAAGCATGTGGAGCTCCTAACTCTCAAAAAACTAATTTGGCTGGTATAGCAATGTAGTCAGGGTGAGTTAAAAAGCTTGAGTTGAGCAAAAACTTGAAAAAAATTTTTTAAATTACTCAACAATGCTTTTTTACAATGCAGAACCTATAGACTTTCTTGGAACAAACCCAAACTGAGAAGGTTTGACAGCGTGTCTTTGATAACCGAACAAACATATTCATAAGCAAACTCCCACAGTACCCTGCAAAATCTCTTGCCCTGACTGCTGATTATGACATCCCGTCAAAGGGGTGGGAGGTTAACAATAAGGTCTCTGTGCTCTCAGGGTCCCATTGGCTAGTAGGCCTCCCCCAGCACCTGATAGGATACAGTAGGCCTAGCTACATCTGAACCCAGTCATAATGAATACAGAAGACCACCAAAGTCTGATTTAGTCTGATCTCTTAGCAGAGACAGAAAATATGGGTGAGTCTCTAAAAACCTGTCATGAACACATCCGGGTCATATGCAATCTCAAAATCAAAGTTTTTGTATAAAGATAATTAGGCTTTTATGGACCATTGACAAATAAGCACATTTTCTCCCACAATTCTTAAACAGACTGTTCTCATAAAATTTAAAATAGTATTCTCTCTTTCTTTTTAATTTAGGGATGAAATGTAGGCTGGAAATGTTTTTGTGGGCTGGAAACGTTTTTGTGTCATTGGTGTTCAGGGGGAAGTGTTGAACTGATAACCACACCTTAATTTATCACCAGACCTTGCGCTGCGAGTAACAGATGGTCTCTGAGCAAATCAGGCTATTTAGTTAGCATGTGCAAACATACACTTAGACCTCGATCAGTTGCATGTACAGTACAAATAAAATGTATTCACCTCCTTTGGCTTTAGCACATTCTATTTGTTACAACATGAAATCATAAGGTGTTTAATTGAGATCCGTTCCCATTCCTGAACACAAAGCAATATTACAACATCAATTACAATAAAAAATGAGTGTATAATTGAACACATAATGTGGCTTTTGATTGTCTTTTTTCACTGAAACACCCATGGGCAAATCAAGCTAATTCTTTCCATTGTCATTTCCTAAATGACTGAAGACAGATATATAGAAAGACAGGACAGATAGACAGACAGATAGATAGTTAATTAGTTTTTGGGTAGAGTTTTTTCTTCTTCTTCATATTTTCTCATTCTGTGAAAGTTGTATGTTTCATTGGAGATAGGCTCACAGTATATCTGACATCATCATAAAAAACAGGAACAGGCCAATCAAGTAATTATTTGACTTAAAGAGAGTTTGTTACTTCAGGAGAGGTTAAGGTGTGTCAGAACATAAAGACAGTTAAGAGGCGTGCATGATTTAATTAGCTATTGTCTAGCACATAGCCTATAAGGCTTGCAAGACTGCTTCTTAAGCAATATGGAAACAGACCAGGCAATAAAACAATATTAACCTGATAAATGAAAAAAAGAAAGGAGAAAAATATGAAGTTTCAGCCCCAGGAAACATCTGTGGTAATACTGCTGCCAACTCTCACGCATTCAGCCACTGTTCTCACACTCTCACGTCACACATCCATTTTATCACGCAGTAAAAAATCGCGGAGCAAAGAGGACACCGACAGAGCAGGTTACTTCGATATGAAACAAATTTCTGTCAATTTTATTACGAAATTCAAACAATAAGTTAACGTTTTGGCGCTCTTTGGTGTGGCACGTAACAGATCGATGTAGAGTCTCGTGAACCGATCATCTCTTCCTCTTCATACTAGTTAATAGTAAATAAACAGGAATGAACATTAGAAGGAATGTTGAAAGATACAGTACAACTTACTGAAATGAATCATGTCTCATGTAATCGCTCAAAACAGCTGTAAATGTCGTGTTACAGTTACCTTAGCAAGAAAAAAAATAATTTTGCTAAATACAGCCTATGCACTGTTACACATATTTTTACTCTTATATCATTAAAAAAATATTATAACGTTATTATTATAAAACCCGCATTATGTTTGAACTTTGAATAATAATATCAGTTAGGACTCCCTGTATGTTAACGTTACAGCATTAGTTGAGAGATTTTTTTCCTTGAGAAAAATTAACATGTAGGCCTAGCTATACTGTAACTCTGATATTTATCCAAATGAATCAATATTGAATCAAGATCGTAATCGAATCACAAGCTTATGAATTGAAATCGTGAAATTTGAGTCAAGCACTAAAAACAGTATGGCTACCAGTCATTGTACCATGTAAACATGTTGTCACTAAATTGAAATTCTGTTTAAAATTTTAACCTTCTATACAAAAAAAAAAAAAAATCTTACTCCAAGCTGAACTCAAAAGTTGGCAGCCCTATACATTCAACCAGGGAAGGAATAGTTGGAATTTCAAGATGTTACTGGGCCTCCACAATTTTTTTTCACTAGATACTGAAATGTTTTTATAAGACTAAACATTTAGGTTTCCAGCAGTTCAGTGTGTTCCCGATGAGGTCGGACTTTTTTAGTTTTGGCTAACAGCACCACCTTGTGTTCAAAAAGAAAGCATGCACAAAACCGCTATCCCTTCCCAACCTCTCATATGAGCAATGCTTTGGCAACCACCTCAACAGCCTAGCAAACTTGCTTAAAGGGGTGGTTGATTGCCTCTTTTAACAAGATGTAAAATAAGTATCTGATGTCCCCAGAGTGTGTATGTTAAGTTTTAGCTGAAAATACACCACAGATATTTTTATAGTATGTTAAAATTGTCACATTTTGAGGATGAGCAAAAACGTGCCGTTTTTGTGTGTCCCTTTAAATGCAAATGAGCTGCTGCTCATGGGGCGGAGCTTCATGAACTCCAGTTAGCAGCTCTGATAACCTCATGCAGACAGGCAATGAAACTGTTCTGCCTTTTATGTTCAAACCGGAGTCGGACAATGATGGAGAGACTCAAGAAGAAGTGACAACATGTAGAATGCAACAAGATGTTCCTGAATGGTTTGTTGATGAATTTATGTAGCTGATGTGGAGTTACTATCTTCAAGTCATTGATTAGCATATTCTGTCATGATAATCTCACCCCCTTTGTTGTGTGTTCCTGGGGGCAGGGTTTATGTAAATTTCAGGGTTAGTGATGTCACTAACCCGGGAGGAAGCTTGTGTAGTCCCTACCAGCCGTTTGTTGTAGTCCTTAAAAAGCAATTTCTTTAAAAGAAAATATCTCCCTTTGCTTTGAACTTTGAGCGTTGTAACTTTGCAGATATTGTTTATGCTCAAACAGCAACATTACACACTAACTAAAGTTTAAAAAGTGAAATCATAATAAACCACCCCTTTAACATTTGGATAATGGTAAGATTGCAACTCTGTGTGACCTTCTTAGATTAGAAAAATACCTGTCATAATCAACGTGTAGGGCAGTTCTGCTCTGTGTCTGGAATGTGCCATAAACTGCAACCTTGTCTGGAACTATGATGGCCTAAATTGTATTAATTTATCTTAACACTTTGTAGTTTTCATAGTTTACTCTGTAGTTTGTTTATTACAGCATTTTGAAGACTTAATTACTTAAATTGACTTCTAACTTGTGGCTATTTACTATTTTTAGGGGACACTTCAAATATATTTTAGACATTTCGAATGAAAACATTCAACAAATCTGAAGGACCTGTATTTTAAACCTGGGAATGCAGGGCATTTTTGTGAACGGATGAGAAATTTGTGACAGTATCAAATGACCAGTTTACCAGTTTTCAGGTGTGCTTTAGCCTTTGATGAGAAACAGTCTAAACAGAAAAGTTGTTTAAAAGTAATCTGATCGGATTTCGGCTATCGGATTGGATAAAATCTTGAAAATGGGCTGTTCAAAGACAAAAAAAGGATTCTGAAATCAGATTAGATCACAAAATTCAATCTTGGTTTTGATCAAATCATCAGTTTGCGTTTAAATCTATTTAGTAAGATCCAAAAAAATCTGAATTATACTGATCCCAGGAGAAGGGTGGATTTCAGAAACAAAAAAATGTAATAAAACTTAAAGTAGTTAAAAATTCAACATTTGTATCATGTAATTAACACACACACTATTTTTATTTTGCTCTTGATTAGTTTAACTGTTAAAGCAATAAATTAGAAGTAGACATTAGGCTAGCCTTTCAGTATCATACAGTAAAGTAAAAAAGATTTTGGCGCCATAAAATAATCTGCAAACAACTGTAAATATCAAACAAAAAATAAATATTTTTATCACTGTTTGTAAACTACATTGGCACAATCATAAAAAATGAACCACGCAAAGTTTCTCAGGTGAACGCTACGCAAAACTTTTCTGAGAGAATGCAAAAGCATTGAAATAATTTTTTCCATCACCATGTTGCCATTTAGGGGCTCCATAGTGGACTATAATCTAGATTTGGTAATCTGAAAAAGTGTGTATCTGGATCAGGGTGATCCAATCCAAATTTGCGAAGAAAAACCAGCACAAGATGGATTACCTGGATAGCAAAATATGGGATTTCCAAATTCAGATCATTCAGATCCAGATAAACTTTTTGAACAACTGGCCACAGAGGACAAAAATAATAAAAGGGCTCATTTATGAAGACTTTTGAAGGAATTTTTAATTTTTTTTCTTCTGTCTAAAACTCCGCTCAGGTAGGGTAAAACTAGACCTGATGTACACGTAGAAACCATAGGTTGAACCAAACGTGTGCATTTATGAAAGTGTTTTGCGAATCTTATGTTGTGAATCTGAATTAGGTTTATTTATTTATTTATTTATTATCCTTTATTTTACCAGGAAATAATCCCATTGAGATTCAAAATCTCTTTTTCAAGGGAGTCCTGGCCAAGACAGCAGAATAGTAGTTCCATATTAAAAAAATAATGCATATACACACATTTAACCAAAAAAGACATTTGACAGTTTAACATCATCTCAACATAAGCACCAGCAGCGCTCAGTAACAGCACATGTGCATTTAGTACTCAAATAGTCCTTTATCCTAGTTTTAAACTCATTGTCGGTAGATACTCAAATTTTAGCTGTTTCTGCAATTTATACCAGGAAAAAGGTGCAAAAACTTTAAAGGCACTTTCACCGAAGACAGTTCGCGTTCGTGGGATATCATACATGATTTGCCCATATGATCTAAGATTACATTTCCTGGTAGTGACTTTTGGAGTCAGAAGAGAACATAAGTATGGAGGCAGTTTACAAAGTATGGCCTTAAAAAGAAAAATATAACAGTGCTCCAGCCTGCGATTGTGCAAAGATGGCCAACCAACACTCATCGTTATGAATGTGTGAACTGCTGTTACCACAGAATACATATAACATATTTAATTTAAAATTAAATCATTAAATGCCATCTTTCCCTGACAGTAAACGGCAACAGAATGTTCTTAGGTGTAATGCCTTATCTGAGGGTGCTCAAATAAAAACAGAGACTGGAACTGTTCTCATGCGCTGTTTATTTATTTTTGAACACAATATATTTTCTCACACACATAGACTGCTTATCTCTCAGCATGCTCACTGCAGTATAAATGGGTGGAGCTTACATCTAGCTCCTCCTCAGACGTCCAGCGAGGAGGAGCAAATGTAATTTGTGCCTAATGGGTGGAGCTAGAATATCCAACCACACCCACCTCTAACCCATTAGACGTCCAGAGAGGTGGAGCTGGATGTGTGGATGCTAATATAGTTGTCCTTATAGTTATCGGGCCTTAAGTCTATAGGAAAATCTAAGTCAAATACAATTTATTGATGAATTAATTCTTTGACAAATGTCAAGGAGATCTACACTCCATGTCCAAGGTTGTGTAGCTCTAACTTTAGTTTCATTTTCTCTAATTTCAGTTTTCATGATTCATGGTAATGCTGGTTTGAGGGTCTTTCTGTGTCTCTGTGTCCAAGCCACTTGCCGCAGGTGTCACCTGGGGGCTGGCCAAATCATCTTAATTAAAAAATAAAAACATTAGCAACATTAGGGGGTGACAGAAACAGTTTGTTGTAAAATAAAATAAAATTATCTGGCAAAATGCTGTTGCTACTGCATGTTAGTTAACTAACTTGGTGAGTTTAGGGTTGGGGAGTAACGGAATACATGTAACGGCGTTACGTTATCGGGATACAAAAATAGTAACTGTAATTCGTTACAGTTACGTCAAAAAACAAAGTAATCAAAGTAATCCCCTGCGGGGAAAACCGTTTTCATGTCTGGAAATTTCACAGTTATTTTGTTTTCGAAGAGGAAAAAGGAAACAACATGGTTGTATAGCGCAATGTCTTCCAGCTATGAAGATGCTTTCTTTATCAAAGGACTCAACATCCACCTTAAACATTCGCAGGTACGACTAGCACGGACATCATGTTAGCTAAAATTTAGTGTTGGTTAGTGATTCCATAGTTTATATCTGACCGCAGTTGTATGTAAGTTTCTAGCGAAAAATGATCTGGAAAAGGGGAACTCCCACCGCTAATGGTCAGTCAGTGAAATTAAGAAAGATCACGGCCTTGATCAACATGCATTTTAAAGTAAAGTAGACTAATATGTAGATTTTAATATTGTGTATAAACTATAAGTATTTTTTCCTTGTATGTGTTAAATAAATAAAAATAAAACCATCTGTAATACCATACTATAGCCACTAGATGTCTGTATAACGTTAGCATTTTATATAACTATATACACTGACCAGGCATAACATTATGACTTCCTAATATTGTGTTGGTCCCCCTTTTGCTGCCATAACAGCCCTGACCCGCCGAGGCACTAGACCCCTGAAGGTGTACTGTGGTATTTGGCACCAAGATGTTAGCAGCAGATCCTATAAGTCCTGTAAGTTGCCTCCATGGATCTGACTTGTTTGTTCAGCACATCCCACAGATGCTCGATTGGATTGAGATCTCGGGAATTCGGAGGCCAAGTCAACACCTCAAACTCGTTGTTGTGCTCCTCAAACCATTCTTGAACCATTTTTTCTTTGTGGCAGGGCGTATTATCCTGCTGAAAGAGGCCACAGCCACCAGGAAATACAGTTTCCATGAAAGGGTGTACATGGTCTGCAACAATGCTTAGGTAGGTGGTACATGTCAAAGTAACATCCACATGGATGGCAGGACCCAAGGTTTCCCAGCAGAAAATTGCCCAAAGCATCACACTGCCTCCGCCGGCTTGCCTTCTTCCCATAGTGCATCCTGGTGCCATGTGTTCCCCAGGTAAGTGACGCACACGCACCCGGCCATCCATGTGATGTAAAAGAAAACATGATTTATCAGACCAGGCCACCTTCTTCTATTGCTCCTTGGTCCAGTTCTGATGCTCACGTGCCAACTGTTGGCACTTTTGGCGGTGCTTTCGGGCATGGGCAACCTGACTGGTCTGTGGCTATTCAACCCCATACGCAACAAACTGCAATGCACTGTGTATTCTGACACCTTTCTATCAGAACCAGCATTAACTTCTTAAACAATTTGAGCTACAGTAGCTCGTCTGTTTGATCGGACCACACGGGCCAGCCTTCGACCCCACGTGCATCAATGAGCCTTGGCCCTGTCGCAGGTTCACCACTGTTCCTTCCTTGGACCACTTTTGATAGATACTGACCACTGCAGACTGGAAACACCCCACAAGAGCTGCAGTTTTGCTCTGACCCAGTCGTCTAGCCATCACAATTTGGCCCTTGTCAAACTCGCTCAAATCCTTATGGGCAAGCGTTTTTCCTGCTTCTAACACATCAACTTTGAGGACAAAATGTTCACTTGCTGCCTAATATATCCCACCCACTAACAGGTGCCGTGATGAAGAGATAATCAGTGTTATTCACTTCACCTGCCAGTGGTCATAATGCTATGCCTGATCGGTGTGTACGGGGCTGTGTAATCTAGTTGGTGAAACAAGACCTGATTGCTTAGTTTTTCATAGTTAAATAAAAGTACTTTGATGATTGCTTTTTACCTGACTTTATTTATGTAACCTTAAAGGAATCAAAAAGTAATCAGATTACATTACTTTCATAATGTGGTGCTTGGATTACATTACTGAATACTTTTTTTTTTTTTAATGAAGTAATTTGTAATTGCAGGGCTCGACATTAAGCCTGTTCAAGTTCATTCACTTGTCCAAGTACAAAATTTGCTTGTCCGGAAAAAATCAGATATTTTGTGTTGTAAATATAATTTATTCTGAAGCAATATTTTCACCAGTGTTCAATCAGCTTTGACATATTTTAAATCTTCATATTTGTGATATTTTTACCTTTTATAAAGGGTAAGATTTAAAATATCTTATTAAATATAGGCTATGCTTCAGCTTTCATTTTATATTTTTAAATTTGATCTATAAATTAAATTAGAATAAGACATAGGGCTGTTACCAATCAAATTAAATAATTTACACTGAAAAATTACAACTGCGTTAAATAATGTTATTAGATTCTTTTAAATATTTTTGAATATACAAATAAGAAATGGTGGAAAGAATGTTTAAACATGAAACTAAACCACCAGTAGGTGGCGGCAGGTGACCGTCTTAATGAGTGAGTCGATTCATTCAAACGGCTGATTCATTCAAGAATGAGGCAGTCGTTTATGAATAGGTCATTGAATCTTTGATTCAACCGATTCATTCAAAACGCTGAATCATTCAGTAACACACTGTTGTTGTGAGATGCTTTATGGTTCTGCTGTGATCATTGTTTGGAACTATTTTCGCTGCTGAAATAGAACAAAAACAGTCAATATTGCATCTAAAAATGTAAGTGACTTAATGTTAATTAATTGGTTATGTCATATGAAATCAGTATCATTTTCAGTCGTGATGGTATTCAGGAAAACAGCACTCTTGGTTGTATGATGTTGCTTAACTGTATTATATGTTATAAATATAAAAACTCCTCGATTTGTCATTTTAACCGTGTATGTTAACTGAGTTTCTTTGTGTGAGAGGCGCTCATTTGTTTTCGATTTCTCCTCGAGAGGCTGCACGAGCTTCAACAGCGCAACCTTGTTACCGTCAGTTCATTATATATTATTATCCACTATCGATCGCCACTTACACTAAATGAATGCAGAATCATTCTTGCATTTGGGTGATTCCCCAGTTATGTTTTGTTATTGATGTTTTAATCAGGATACTTGTCCGGTCGGGCAAGTAAAATTCTCTTTCACTTGCCCCTTCAAAAAATCCACTTGTCCCGGACAGGCGTTAATGTCGAGCCCTGAACTGTAACGGAATACATTTTAAAAGTAGCCCTTACCAACCCCGACTCGTGGTTGTAAGATTGTAAGCATGAGGTTTACCTTCACTTTGCACTGTTTGGTTCCCTTTCGAGAGTACTCTCGTATACGCTCCTTTTCTCGAGAATATGAAGCCAAAAATTATCCTTATAATTTTATATATGTAAAACGCAGTGCAGCTGCACAGCAGACCCAAGCAGAGCGTACTAGCACGCCTGCACACACACACCGTTTAAACAACGACCCTAATAAAATAAAGTTTTCCTCTGTTCTGATTGCAGGCAGTGTGCCCAGTATACACTATGCACCCCTGCACATAAGCACTGTTCACACAGATTATCCCCCGTTGACTCGCTCTCCAGCTTGCGCCGAGAGCGCTCTGAATGTAGAGCACGCGCCCACTAAGTGCGCGCCACTACACATACGCGCTGTCCCCACAGTGTCACAAGCACAAACCAGCCGGGCGACCGGGTCCCTCTTACAGAGCGGCCCGTATCCAAACTTGATTTAACCCCTGGCTATGCGGGCTGAGGCCTTGGAGGCCATCCCCGGTATATCAGAATGGGTGTTGAACATAATAAAACGTGGTTACTCGCTACAATTTGCTCACAGACCCCCGCGCTTTCGCGCCGTGGTCGAGACATCGGTGAATAGCGACGTGAGTCACGTGCTTCGCACCGAAGTGTCAAAACTGTTAGAATAAGGAGCTGTGGAAACTGTCCCCTTAGCAATAAACGAGTCAGTCTTTTACAGTCGCTACTTCCTCGTTCCAAAGAAATCCCTAGCACCCCGTACATTTACGAAGTGCATGGATGCAGCCCTTGCCCCCCGAGACTACGGGGAGTGCGAGTACTGAACTACCTCTACGATTGGCTGGTTATAGCCCAATCAGAGGCACAGTTTATAACTCACAGGTCCTGAATGGTCCATCTAGAATGTCTGGGTCTCAGGATCAACACTGCAAGAGGCGCTGTCTCCCAGCCAGAATATTTATTTTCTGGGAACAGTCATGAACTCGATACAGATGAGAGCGTGGCTTACATCACAGCGCGCGCTCGCCATCCAGTGCCTAGCGGCATCGTTTTGAAGCTGGCACTTACACTCCTCTCAAACATTCAGAGGATGTTAACCCTCATGGCCTCAGCATCAGAAGTATCAAACTAGGCCTACTGTATATGCGCCCCATCCAGCGCTGGTTAAAACCCCGCATACCGGCTCGTGCGTTGCGGTCAGGCCACTTATGCATCAAAGTGAACAATGGCTGTATCAAAGCCCTGGCTTCTTAGAAAGCAGCCAACTGGTACCAGTCTGGCGTGAGTATGGGCACGGTCTCAAAATGGAAAGTGATCTTGACAGATGCATCCAACCTAGGTTGGGGTGCCATGCACGAAGGCAGTGGCTGCAACATAGACTGTCTAGAGATGAGAGCGGTCGATCTGTCGCTAAAAGCTTTCCTCCCATATATATAAGGTCACCACGATCTAGTTCGAACGGACAACATGTTAGTGGTATCCTATATAAATTGCCAGAGTGGACTCAGGTCAAGGAACCTGCACACCATGGCCAAAAGCCTCCTTTTATGGATTCAGCACAACCTGCGCTCGCTAAGGACAGCGCATGTGCCAGGCATTCTGAACCAGGGCCCGGATATGCTATCCAGAGACAAAATTCCCCCAGGGGACTGGTCTCTTCACCCACAAACGGTTCAGTTAATTGGAGCATCTTCTGCAAGGCAGAGGTCGATCTCTCTGCCTCAGAAGACAATGCTCATTGCCCAACATATTTCTCCAAAAGCAGGGATGCGCTGGCCCACGACTGGCCCAGCCGCCCGCTGTATGCATTCCCTCCGGTCGCGATGTTACCTCAGGTCATCAAACGGATCAGGGAGAGCAAGTGTGCAGTGCTTTTAATAGCCCCTCTCTGGAAGAACCAATCATGGTTCTCCGAGTTGACTCAGCTGCTAGAAACAGCCCCATGGCCGATACCGCTGAGGAGAGACCCCCTCATGCAGGCGAAGGGGACAATCTGGCATCCCCGTTCCGACTTGTGGGCCCATCATGTATGGCCCATCAAAGGATGCCCGGGAACCTCCCAAAAGGGGTGCTGAATACTATTATACTGAATGTATTGTACTGTTTACTATTGTACTGAATACACACGTGGAGTGGCAGAAGTGCTCTCCTTTTTTTCAAGAGCTTTTAGACGCGGGTCGCTCCCCTTCCATGCTCAAAGTATATGTGGCGGCCAAAGCAGCGTTTCACGCTCATGTGGCCGGACAGTCACTGGGGAGAAGTGACCTAATCGTGTGCTTCCTCAGAGGAGCTTGGAGGCTGAACCCGCCTCGAACCTCATCGGTTCCTATTTGGGACCTTTCCACGGTCCTAGAGGCCATGAAAGGTGCCCCATTTGAGCCACTTCAGTCTGTAAGCCTGAAGCACCTTTTGTTTAAAACTGCTCTCTTGCTTGCATTAGCATCAGTCAAGCGAGTTGGCGATTTACATGCGCTCTCGGTGAGCGCTTCCTGTCTTGAATTTGGGCCTAACGACTCCAGAGTTGTCCTCAAACCAAGACACGGGTATGTATTCAAAGAGCTCTCCACTCCGTTCAGAGCACGGATCATTTCGCTCTCAGCTCTTCCCTCGTCTGAGGACGAAAGAGATGCGAATTTACTCTGTCCCGTCAGGGCTCTTAGAGTTTATTTAGGACGTTCCGCGGCATCCAGGCAGTCGGAACAGCTCTTTGTATGCTTTGGCGGTCGCACCAGAGGGTGCGCGATCACGATAGTAGATGCTATCTCGCTGGCTTACGAGTCAAGAGGTCTCTGCTGCCCCATAGGCGTCAGAGCTCATTCCACTAGAGGCATGGCCTCGTCGGAATACCACTGGAAGATATCTGTGCGGCGGCAGGCTGGGCCTCTCCTTCCACATTTGTTCAATTTTATAACTTGGAGGTTCCTGCTTTGCAAACTAGGGTTCTTTCCATATGAACAAATGTATAACACATTTGCAATAACTATAGGCCCGACTCTGTCCGGTCTTGTTTCTATCTAAATTCAATATAACAAATGTATAACACATTTGCAATAATATAGGCCCGACTCTGTCCCGTCTAGATTTTAATCTAAATTCCATATAAACAAATGTATAACACATTTGCAATAATTATAGGCCCGACTCTGTCCGGTCTAGTTTTTATCTACATGATATGACAGGAATATTCATTCCCTGCATATACCCTTATATGAGGCTCACCACTCATTGGCCTCTTTTTGGGACTCATAACTTTTACTCTTCTATGGGCCTTGGGCTCTCGTCCCAGGCCATAGTATGGGGCGAAGTTTTTTTAAGCACGCACAGCGTTTTAAATTGGGTTCCCATAGCGTAAGCTAACTTACACAATACGAGAGTACTCTCGAAAGGGAACGTCTCGGTTACTTACGTAACCTCGGTTCCCTGAGAGAAGGGAACGAGTATTGCGTAACCGGCCGTGCTATTGTGCTTAGATCAGGGGATCGCTTCAGTCGATTTAACCTGAATCCTATGGCATAGTATGGGCTTTTATAGCTTAGCCATGCAAATTTAGGCGGTAGTTGACGTGCTTTAGGAGCGAAGCGACCCGATTGGTTTGCACGCCTCAGCCGCCTCGCCATAGGTTTGTGCAGTTGCCGCAGCACAGCCAATCAGCACGCTAGTACGCTCTGCTTGGGTCTGCTGTGCAGCTGCACTGTGTTTTACATATATAAAATTATAAGGATATTTTTTGGCTTCATATTCTCGAGAAAAGAGTTTTTCCCATAGCGTAATCTAATTTACGCAATACTCGTTCCCTTCTCTCAGGGAACCGAGGTTACATTAGTAACCGAGACGTTCTTGCTTGTGACTGGGGCATCTTCATTTTGAGTGACTAAAGTTAACAAGAGAGGAGAACGTTACCTAGAAACTCTGTTATTGTGGACCAAGTCTGTTTTTTTTTTTATTATTTGCATTGTAATTTCTATACTTATTCGTTAAAACCAATTTGGCAGCAGTGGATTCCGCACTGCAGGACCAGTTTACAGCGAACACTTTCGATCTCGGTTTGCATACTTGCATAAAGTTTGTATCTGTGGCAACAGAAAGATGAGATTTAAAAGAGACTCACCACAGCCCTTCTCATCCACACCATTTGGACAGTCATTGTCACCATCACACCTCCATATCATAGGCACACACATTTTGCGTTTTTCATCACAGTTGAACTCCGTGGGTTTGCAGGTCTTAATCCCTGATCAAAGCAAAAACAAACTGACAATCATGAGATCTGTTGGCAGAAGTAATACTTCATTGACAAGAGGCAGCAAATTTCTGTTTTCTTAATCCAATGTAAATTCATGTTCCAGTTTCACTTAATGTTGGCATATTTTATAAGTTAAAGGCACAGTATGTAAGTTTTCGCTGCTAGAGTTCGCTTATTCATAAAGGCGTAGCTTGATGACGCTGTGAATGAGCGTGGGATCATGGGAGTTGTAGTCTTCAGCTCCGCAGCTGATGGAAAGGAATACGACGGACTCGGGCAGAAGTCATGTTAATGGATGAACTAATGTACTTAAGTTTTATTAACGTCACGGTGGTATGAAGCAGGACGCACTGAGACCCGTGTCATTGCTGATGAAAGACACCTGCGCAAAACACCGGTCTCAAAACCAGCGGAGCTTTTATTATGCTAATGCCCGGTGTCTGTGGCCTCTTTCAGCAGGATAATGCACCCTGCCACAAAGCAAAAATGGTTCAGGAATGGTTTGAGGAGCACAACAACGAGTTTGAGGTGTTGACTTGGTCTCCAAATTCCCCAGATTTCAATCCAATCGAGTATGTGCTGAACAAACAAGTCCGATCCATAGAGGCCCCACCTCGCAATTTACAGGACTTAAAGGATCTGCTGCTAACATCTTGGTGCCAGATACCACAGCACACCTTCAGGGGTCTAGTGGAGTCCATGCCTCGATGGGTCAGGGCTGTTTTGGCAGCAAAAGGGGGACCAAAACAATATTAGGAAGGTGGTCATAATGTTATGCTGGTGTATATATTATACGGGGGCTGTGTAATCTAGTTGGTGAAACAAGTCCCGATTGCTTATTATTCATAGTTAAATAAAAGTAGTTCGATGATTGCTTTTTACCTGACTTTATTTATGTAACCTTAAAGGAATCTAAAAGCAATCAGATTATATTACTTTCATAATGTGGTGCTTGGATTACGTTACTGAATACTTTTTTATGAAGTAATTCAGGGCTCCAGACTAACATTTTAGAGCAGTAGCACTGGTGCCACAAAGTTCTACAGATGGTGGCACCAGCACCTGATTTGGTGGCGCTGCGCTACCTTTATGATTACCTTAATCATAAAGATAATTTAATCATATTATTATTGTTTTGCATTAATAAGTGCAGTTACTAATAATATTACATGCTTACTTATTGGAAATTTGAAAGTAAAGCACATGTAAATATTCCACTCTTGTTAATTGTACCATTGTTCTTCTATAGTATTATACTGAACTGACTGACAGCTTCAGTGATTATAAAAGGAGCACTCTTTACTTGCTTTCTGTGTAATTCAGTCACAATTCAAAAAAAAGTTTTTGTTTTTCATGAGACTTTCCCATATATTAGGGAGTGGAAGTGGCTAATAGCATAAGCCAATAAGTGCTCCTCTGCCACCATCTGTGGCTACAGTGGTAATGTCATTTTAAATAAAGGTTTGTTTGCAAAATTCTACATCTTTTAACTTTTAGTTTTACAAACAACCACATTGAAAAATTAACATTAAAATTGGACAATATTTAAAGCTTGAAGTGTTGGAAAAAGCACTTTAAAATGTCCTTGAAAAGTTCTTGAATTTCACTCTAAAAAGTTTGCATGAACCCTGAAATGAATAATGTAAAAACATTTGATTATTTCTGTGGCCATGGTTACAGTTAGCATTACTACATTAAATCCATGGTGAATGTTGGTACTTTTTTGTGGACTGGAGAGCCTTATGTAACCTGTTCATTCATGGCGTAATATTTCTCCTGGTTTCCACTTCAGCGATGTTTGAGGAGAGGAGAACATTACCTAGCAACTCTTTTATTGTGGACCAAGCCTGTTTTTTTTTTTTTTTATTATTTGCATTGTAATTTCTATACTTATTCGTTAAAACCAATTTGGCAGCAGTGGATTCCGCACTGCAGGACCAGTTTACAGCGAACACTTTCGATCTCGGTTTGCATACTTGCATAAAGTTTGTATCTGTGGCAACAGAAAGATGAGATTTAAAAGACACTCACCACAGCCCTTCTCATCCACACCATTTGGACAGTCATTGTCACCATCACACCTCCATATCATAGGCAGACACGTTTTGCGTTTATCACCACAGTTGAACTCCGTGGGTTTGCAGGTCTTAATCCCTGATCAAAGCAAAAACAAACTGACAATCATGAGATCTGTTGGCAGAAGTGATACTTCATTGACAAGATGTGGCAAATTTCTGTTTTCTTAATCCAATGTAAATTCATGTTCCAGTTTCACTTAATGTTGGCATATTTTCTAAGTTAAAGGCACAGTATGTAAGTTTTCGCTGCTAGAGTTCGCTTATTCATAAAGGCGTAGCTTGATGACGCTGTGAATGAGCGCGGGATCATGGGAGTTGTAGTCTTCAGCTCCGCAGCTGATGGAAAGGAATACGACGGACTCGGGCAGAAGTCATGTTAATGGATGAACTAATGTACTTAAGTTTTATTAACGTCACGGTGGTATGAAGCAGGACGCACTGAGACCCGTGTCATTGCTGATGAAAGACACCTGCGCAAAACACCGGTCTCAAAACCAGCGGAGCTTTTATTATGCTAATGCCCGGTGTCTGTGGCCTCTTTCAGCAGGATAATGCGCCCTGCCACAAAGCAAAAATGGTTCAGGAATGGTTTGAGGAGCACAACAACGAGTTTGAGGTGTTGACTTGGTCTCCAAATTCCCCAGATTTCAATCCAATCGAGTATGTGCTGAACAAACAAGTCCGATCCATAGAGGCCCCACCTCACAATTTACAGGACTTAAAGGATCTGCTGCTAACATCTTGGTGCCAGATACCACAGCACACCTTCAGGGGTCTAGTGGAGTCCATGCCTCGATGGGTCAGGGCTGTTTTGGCAGCAAAAGGGGGACCAAAACAATATTAGGAAGGTGGTCATAATGTTATGCTGGTATATATATTATACGGGGGCTGTGTAATCTAGTTGGTGAAACAAGTCCCGATTGCTTATTATTCATAGTTAAATAAAAGTAGTTTGATGATTGCTTTTTACCTGACTTTATTTATGTAACCTTAAAGGAATCTAAAAGCAATCAGATTATATTACTTTCATAATGTGGTGCTTGGATTACGTTACTGAATACTTTTTTATGAAGTAATTCAGGGCTCCAGACTAACATTTTAGAGCAGTAGCACTGGTGCCACAAAGTTCTACAGATGGTGGCACCAGCACCTGATTTGGTGGCGCTGCGCTACCTTTATGATTACCTTAATCATAAAGATAATTTAATCATATTATTATTGTTTTGCATTAATAAGTGCAGTTACTAATAATATTACATGCTTACTTATTGGAAATTTGAAAGTAAAGCACATGTAAATATTCCACTCTTGTTAATTGTACCATTGTTCTTCTATAGTATTATACTGAACTGACTGACAGCTTCAGTGATTATAAAAGGAGCACTCTTTACTTGCTTTCTGTGTAATTCAGTCACAATTCAAAAAAAAGTTTTTGTTTTTCATGAGACTTTCCCATATATTAGGGAGTGGAAGTGGCTAATAGCATAAGCCAATAAGTGCTCCTCTGCCACCATCTGTGGCTACAGTGGTAATGTCATTTTAAATAAAGGTTTGTTTGCAAAATTCTACATCTTTTAACTTTTAGTTTTACAAACAACCACATTGAAAAATTAACATTAAAATTGGACAATATTTAAAGCTTGAAGTGTTGGAAAAAGCACTTTAAAATGTCCTTGAAAAGTTCTTGAATTTCACTCTAAAAAGTTTGCATGAACCCTGAAATGAATAATGTAAAAACATTTGATTATTTCTGTGGCCATGGTTACAGTTAGCATTACTACATTAAATCCATGGTGAATGTTGGTACTTTTTTGTGGACTGGAGAGCCTTATGTAACCTGTTCATTCATGGCGTAATATTTCTCCTGGTTTCCACTTCAGCGATGTTTGAGGAGAGGAGAACATTACCTAGCAACTCTTTTATTGTGGACCAAGCCTGTTTTTTTTTTTTTTTATTATTTGCATTGTAATTTCTATACTTATTGGTTAAAACCAATTTGGCAGCAGTGGATTCCGCACTGCAGGACCAGCTTACAGCGAACACTTTCGATCTCGGTTTGCATACTTGCATAAAGTTTGTATCTGTGGCAACAGAAAGATGAGATTTAAAAGAGACTCACCACAGCCCTTCTCATCCACACCATTTGGACAGTCATTGTCACCATCACACCTCCATATCATAGGCACACACGTTTTGCGTTTATCACCACAGTTGAACTCCGTGGGTTTGCAGGTCTTAATCCCTGATCAAAGCAAAAACAAACTGACAATCATGAGATCTGTTGGCAGAAGTAATACTTCATTGACAAGATGTGGCAAATTTCTGTTTTCTTAATCCAATGTAAATTCATGTTCCAGTTTCACTTAATGTTGGCATATTTTCTAAGTTAAAGGCACAGTATGTAAGTTTTCGCTGCTAGAGTTCGCTTATTCATAAAGGCGTAGCTTGATGACGCTGTGAATGAGCGTGGGATCATGGGAGTTGTAGTCTTCAGCTCCGCAGCTGATGGAAAGGAGTACGACGGACTCGGGCAGAAGTCATGTTAATGGATGAACTAATGTACTTAAGTTTTATTAACGTCACGGTGGTATGAAGCAGGACGCACCGAGACCCGTGTCATTGCTAATGAAAGACACCTGCGCAAAACACCGGTCTCAAAACCAGCGGAGCTTTTATTATGCTAATGCTGCAGTGGGCCGCTTTCGCGCTTTTCGTTGCGTATGTGAGGTAACGCAGCGCTGTTTTACATGGTTAAAACAATCATACTAAATATGTATGACCACTTGACATCGCACATCCTGCGATGTGACTATCGCTGATGCGCACATCGCGATATCGATGCTAAAACGAAATATCGTGCAGCCCTATGGCACATCCATACGTGCCATCGCAAGGAGGTTTGGTGCATCTCCCAGCACAGTTTCAAGAGGGTGGAGGAGATACTGGGAGACAGGCCGTTACACAAGGAGAACTGGAAAGAGACGTAGAAGGGCAACAACCCAGCAGCAGGACTGGTATCTGCTCCTTTATGAGAGGAGGAACAGGAGGAGCACTGCCAGAGCCCTACAAAATGACCTCCAGCAGGCTACTGGTGTGCATGTTTCTGACCAAACTGTCAGAAACAGACTTCATGAGGGTGGCATGAGGGCCCGACGTCCTCTAGTGGGACCTATGCTCACATGAGGAACCCTGGGTTCCTCCTGGTGCATGATAATGCCCAGCCTCATGTGGCTAGAATGTGTAGGCAGTTTTTATATGACAAAGGCACGGATGCTATTGACTGGCCCTCACGTTCCCCAGACCTGAATCCAATTGAGCACCTCTGGAACATTATGTTTTGGAGCATCTGAAGCCGCCAAGTAGCACCACAGACTTTCCAGGAGCTCACTGATGCCCTGATCCAGGTTTGGGAGGAGATCCCCCAGGACACCATCCGCCCTCTCATCAGGAGCATGCCCAGACGTGTCGTGAGTGCATACAGGCACGTGTGGGCAATAGACACTACTGACTTACATTATGAGTTGCTGTGATGAACTTCATGCAAGTTGGATCAGCCTGTAACTTGATGTGTTGATGATTTTGGTTTCCATTGACTGTTGTCACATTATTTAGTTATTTTGTTACAACTATTTAACAATGTAGGTACAGGTACAAGCATGATGAACAGTTACATGTTGGATATTTATACTACCATCAGTTGCATGTGCATAGTGTAAGAATAGCACTGAATAGTATAAGTGGTAGTAGTAATGGCAATCTTTCATGATTGTGACTGAGAAGACCGATTTATAAAAACATTAAAGCTAAATGTAATTTCTGTTAAAAATGTTGAAAGTGCGTTGGATGCTTAAACAATAGTTTCTGACTAGACTCTGGTCTTACCTTTAGTCACATTCTCAGCAACATTAATAGGTTTAGCAGCTGAAGTAGGATCTGGTGATGGGCCTGTTGCTTCACTCCCTGGGAGTGTTTCTGAAACAGAGTGTTTAATCGTTTTTAATTCATAAATATTTTTTCCAGTTTATCATCATGCCCTCTTCAAGTTATAACCAAGTTTGCTCATATTAACATTTTGATGCAAGATCCACACAGTCTGACTGTATCTACAATGTACGAATCCGATTCCAAAAAAGTTGGGACACTGTACAAATTGTGAATAAAAACAGAATGCAATGATGTGGAAGTTTCAGATTTCAATATTTTATTCTGAATACAACATAGATGACATATCAAATGTTTAAACTGAGAAAATGTATCATTTTAAGGGAAAAATAAGTTGATTTTAAATTTCATGGCATCTCAACACATCTCAAAAAAGTTGGGACAAGGCCATGTTTACCACTGTGTGGCATCCCCTCTTCTTTTTATAACAGTCTGCAAACGTCTGGGGACTGAGGAGACAAGTTGCTCAAGTTTAGGAATAGGAATGTTGTCCCATTCTTGTCTAATACAGGCTTCTAGTTGCTCAACTGTCTTAGGTCTTCTTTGTCGCATCTTCCTCTTTATGATGCCCCAAATGTTTTCTATGGGTGAAAGATCTGGACTGCAGGCTGGCCATTTCAGTACCCGGATCCTTCTTCTACGCAGCCATGATGTTGTAATTGATGCAGTATGTGGTCTGGCATTGTTATGTTGGAAAATGCAAGGTCTTCCCTGAAAGAGACGACGTCTGTATGGGAGCATATGTTGTTCTAGAACTTGGATATACCTTTCAGCCTTGATGGTGCCTTTCCAGATGTGTAAGCTGCCCATGCCACACACACACTCATGCAACCCCATACCATCAGAGATGCAGGCTTCTGAACTGAGCGCTGATAACAACTTGGGTTGTCCTTGTCCTCTTTAGTCCGGATGACATGGCATCCCATTTTTCCAAAAAGAACTTCAAATTTTGATTCGTCTGACCACAGAACAGTTTTCCACTTTGCCACAGTCCATTTTAAATGAGCCTTGGCCCAGAGAAAACGCCTGCGCTTCTGGATCATGTTTAGATATGGCTTCTTTTTTGAGCTATAGAGTTTTAGCCGGCAACGGCGAATGGCACGGTGGATTGTTTTCACCGACAATGTTTTCTGGAAGTATTCCTGAGCCCATGTTGTGATTTCCATTACAGTAGCATTCCTGTATGTGATGCAGTGCCGTCTAAGGGCCCGAAGATCACGGGCATCCAGTATGGTTTTCCGGCCTTGACCCTTACGCACAGAGATTGTTCCAGATTCTCTGAATCTTTGGATGATATTATGCACTGTAGATGATAACTTCAAACTCTGCAATTTTTCTCTGAGAAACTCCTTTCTGATATTGCTCCACTATTTTTCGCCGCAGCATTGGGGGAATTGGTGATCCTCTGCCCATCTTGACTTCTGAGAGACACTGCCACTCTGAGAGGCTCTTTTAATACCCAATCATGTTGCCAATTGGCCTAATAAGTTGCAAATTGGTCCTCCAGCTGTTCCTTATATGTACATTTAACTTTTCCGGCCTCTTATTGCTACCTGTCCCAACTTCTTTGGAATGTGTAGCTCTCATGAAATCCAAAATGAGCCAATATTTGGCATGACATTTCAAAATGTCTCACTTTCAACATTTGATATGTTATCTATATTCTATTGTGAATTAAATATAAGTTTATGAGATTTGTAAATTATTGCATTCCTTTTTTATTCACAATTTGTACAGTGTCCCAACTTTTTTGGAATCGGGTTTGTACTTTGCGCAATGAAAGATTATTAATAGCCTTTCTTGTTTTGCCCTATCTATAATATGTTGCTGCCTCATTAAAAAGCTGCGCTATACATTTAAAATAAATGTCTTTTAATTTCTTAGTATAGGCCCTATTTCTATAAATATATTTACTTGTTTTTCATGAATGAATTTTACAACAATGTGTAACATTTTACCAGATTTAGTGTTACACTTATTCACTTTTATTTGTTCCCCACTAAATGTTTTTTTCCACTAAATGTTTAGATTTTATACAATTATTGTGCACTCATGATTTTTCTAGAGTAACTAGAAAATAATGGCAAATAATGGCAGTATCGATACTGAGTATCGGATCGGCGCATCCCTAGAAAGAATTGAATTAGAGAGCTCTCTAATCAAAATTGTTTTTAGTAAGAATTTAATTGTAGAGCTTTCTAATTGAATTCTTACTAGTAAAAATGCAATTACAACGAGTAGTGCTGGGAAAATGTTAAGCTAAAATGGCTTGCCATAGTAAAAATGCAATTATGACGAGTAACGCTGGGAACATTTTAAGCTAAAACGGCTTGCCATACACACAGTTGTAAGGTAAACATCTAAATATGTCTATGAATGAAGAAAAGAAATGTATTTAAGATAATTAGTGATCATTAACTCATTAACATTAACATCAATAACACTGAAAAACAAAAGCTGTTGTTTACTCACTTGTTTGAACAGGACAGAACAAAGTAACTGCCAGTAAGAGCATAAATGAGATCCCCATAGTGACAGTCTGATAATGCAGGTGGACTTCTCATCTGACAAAAGTCTGACACCGTTGGCTAACCATAACGCCCACCTAAACGGCTAACCTTAACACCCACCTAAAAAACAACATAGATTTTGCAATATTGTGCAATAAGAGAGAGCAGGTGAAAAAACATTACTAAATGTGCTATAATTTGCTATATGATAAGCATAATCAAAAGCCAGTGCATATGAGATGAACCTTATGAACTTCATATTTATTTATCCCTGTTCCCGGGAAAAAAAATGACCAACCTTTTAAAAAAATCGCTTGTAAATGCAATAATGCTTGTAAAACAAATCTGGTTAAACATTAAACATTGGCTGTTTTGGTCAAAAATCGAGGTGCATAAGCTCAGATAAAGGAGGCCTTTACAAATACAAACCTGTGCTAATTGAAAGAAAACAAGTTTACAAAAATATTGAATGCAATATTTGGTGATAATATAGAGAGTTAATGATAGATTTATAAGCAATTTTTGTAGGCCAGTCATTTTGACCACATGTAACGAGTAACAATCACAAAAAATGACAAAATTTTGATTAGCACAGCGATGAAGATTTCTCAATATTAAATGTTCAGGCAGGAATTGAGGTCAACCTCTCTGCAGAACCACAATCAAAACAGAAAGTTGGTACACACAATGTAATTTAGTTCATTCAAAATAATTCAGTTTAGCTGGGTCAACACAATTCAGTTGGTTTAGGTCAAATTAATTTACTCTAGTATGTTTAACTTAACATTATTATATTTTTCAAACTAAATTTTCTTAGGTTGGTTCAACATAACTTTGTATATTAATTTACTGAGATTTAATTTAAACAGTTAAAGTAGTTTCCTTAATCATTTTATGCAATGTAGCCTAAATTTAATGAACAAATACGAAAAGACTGGCATCAGTACTGACATTAGTCATTACTCACAGAGTGCCCACCTCCTAAGCACAAGCACTAAACACTCTTCAGTGGTAACCACAAAATTCAAAAACATTACAGAAACTCATTCAAATGTCCAACAACTGAATATTAAAGGGGTTCACTTGTGTTAAAGTTTTTTGCACAAAAAATTAAAATAAAAAAAAATGTGGAAAACCAATTATTTTCAACCTTCATTCTGACCCTCTGCATGAAATATGTTTTTAAAGGACGGCTCCTTTAAGGCAGAATTGTAATTTAGGAGCCATTGTTATGATTGGCCAACAGCATTGTATGCCAGTGTATTGAAAACATTGTCCATTTAAAAAAAAAAAAAACATAATGAAATCATTTAATTACGGTGTTGATTAAAGCCTAAATTAAATCTGTACATCATATAAAGTGTTCGAGTCTCTTCAGAAAATTTGAACTAAACCGCTCAATTCATATGGATTAGTTTTAAAGGTGCGGTATGTAGGATGGACATGTAATATGCTCTCGTTCATAGAGATTTTTAGATGGATGCCGAGGCTTTTTAGGTCGGGTAGAACCTGCGATCTCTGACCCAGTTTGTACAGTGTGTTTTCTGCCAACTGGCAACCTGTGGTGTCGAAATACTATTGGGTAAACCGGCAGCGTGCGGTATCGCACAGACCAAAACAACAGACATTCCGACACGGAACGCACTTTTCAGAGAAATAAGTAGGAGAATTTAGCATGTTTCCTACATATCTGCAAACATATTATGGTATTTTTATGCTTTAGTCAAGTGAAAAACTTACATACAGCACCTTTAAGGTCTCTTTATGAACTTTTTGAAGCATCAAAGTTTCAGTTGTGTAGTGTGCAATGAAGGGACAGAAAGCTCTCAGATTTCATCAAAAAGATCTTCATTTGTGTTCGAAGATGAACGAAAGACTTACAGGTTTGGAATGACATGAGGGTGAGTAATGACAGAATTTTCATTTTGGGGTGATTTAAACCTTTAACATGTCATTTATTTGGGTGCATGCATATAGTCTTTTAACACAAAAAGAATAAAAAACAAAAGAAAATTCACTTGAATTACAAATCAGATAAAATGAACTTGTTGGCGATTCCCGGACCTCAAAAGTTAGGCAATGTTAGGATATTTACAAACATCACAGAACCAACAGTTGAGTGTTTGATTTTCTGGATAAATGCACTATGATCCTTTATGAGTAAGTGGACGACACACAGGGCTGCGTTTCCCAAAAGCATTGTATGCCTAAGTTGATCTCAGAGACCACTGCTGGCAATTGTTCTACGATCAACTTAGGCTGACGATGCTTTTGGGAAACAGTTCCTCTCGTGACATTCATCTACAGAAATGCTTGCGGCCACAGTGGGGTCAAAAAGTCATGTAGCAACACAGTGCTAAACCAACATGAATCACATATTAAAGGACAAATTGTGCAAAGTCTTGAAATCCAAAGACTTATATAGCGTTAAAGGGATAGTTCACCCAAAAATGAAAATACTGTCATCATTTACTCATCAAGTTGTTCCAAACCCGTAAGAATTTCTTTGTTCTGCTGAACACAAAGGAAGATATATTTGGAAGAATGTTTTGGGGGGGGGGGGGGGGGGGGGGGGGTTGGGGCCCGTGAATGACTGCTGAGATCTGCTTGGTTACAAACATCTTCCTTTGTGTTCAGCAGAAGAAATTCATACAGGTTTGGAACAACTTGAGGGTGAGTAAATGATGACAGAATTTTCATTTTTGGGTGAACTATCCCTTTAATGAGAAACTGTGCATTATGTTTATATTCTGGGTTCATCTGCTTACCTGTACGCAGTATGCATCATTGAATTTGGTATTTTTATATCACTGTCTTACTACATAGTGCTTTGTACAAATAACAGGCAGGCAATGGAGGGCATTTCCACAAGGGTGTGACATGACAAACTATGAATTGGTCAATCTCTACTCACAGCTATATGCAGTTCACCAGTTTTGAAGTCTTGACTTGTGTGCAAAACAACTCTGAAACATTGAGTATTTCTGAGATGCTTTTATTGTGCATTTTGGAAATCCAGTGACACTGACACAGTACAGAATCCTACACCCTATTCTCCCCCATTTCTCCTGACGAAGAGAAAGTACCTTAATCCTGTTTGCAATCTTCATTTAAACAGAGACATCAAGAGAAAAACGGAAAGAACTAACTGGCTGCGTTTTCCACAAACAACATGCGTCTGGGGGGGATGGAGGGGTGACGTTCAGGCTAAAAACAAGAGGACACTGCAACATGATCCACCCTTACTGGTCCACTTAGTCTCAGTCTGTCAAATATCTGTCCATCTTGTCACGTCCTTGTGAAAAATCATAAAAACAAATATTGAAAGAAACAACAAAAGCTCAATACATAAATGCTCCTGCTATACATAAATTGATATCATCTGCTTAAATATGCAAATGGAAGGGCTTTCTTTTTTTTCTGCATTTTATAGTGTCATTTTCTCATTTAATCAGTGTCCTCTCTCTAAAAAAAGGGTTAAAACTAGGCCCTTCAGGAGTGGGCATCTGTAGAATCTGCAGCAGAAGTGAGCAAGAGACGTATTTTGGTCCTGAAGGTTTAATCTTCCTCGCTGCCACTAACCGAATGCTCCTGTACAAAAACATTTGAAAATCAATTAGCATAAGTGAGTAACAACATGAGGGAATATCTTAGTATCTGTACTTTTCCCTTAAATGGATAGCTAACCCAAAACAATTACAATTCTCTCGTCTTTTTCTCACTCGCATATATATATATATATATATATATATATATATATATATATATATATATATGAAGGTCTCGACATTAACGCTGACATTAACCACTTGTCCGGGACAAGTGGATTTTTTTTTTTTTTTTTTTTTTTTTTGTTGAAGGGGCAGGTGAAAGAGAATTTTACTCTTAGTATCCTGATTAAAACAATCAATAACAAAACATAACTAGGGAATCACCCAAATGCAAGAATGATTCTGCATTCATTTAGTGTAAGTGGCGATCGATAGTGGATAATAATATATAATGAACTGACGGTAACAAGGTTGCGCTGTTGAAGCTCGTGCAGCCTCTCGAGGAGAAATCGAAAACAAATGAGCGCCTCTCACACAAAGAAACTCAGTTAACATACACGGTTAAAATGACAAATCGAGGAGTTTTTATATTTATAACATATGATACAGTTGAGCAACATCATACAACCAAGAGTGCTGTTTTCCTGAATACCATCACGACTGAAAATGATACTGATTTCATGACATAACCAATTAATTAACATTAAGTCACTTACATTTTAGATGCAATATTGACTGTTTTTGTTCTATTTCAGCAGCGAAAATAGTTCCAAACAATGATCACAGCAGAACCATAACGCATCTCACAGCAACAGTGTGTTACTGAATGATTCAGCGTTTTGAATGAATCGGTTGAATCAAAGATTCAATGACCTATTCATAAACGACTGCCTCATTCTTGAATGAATCAGCCGTTTGAATGAATCGACTCATTTATTAAGACGGTCACCTGCCGCCACCTACTGGTGGTTTAGTTTCATGTTTAAACATTCTTTCCAACATTTCTTATTTGTGTATTCAAAAATATTTAAAACAAATCTCATAACATTATTTAATGCAGTTGTAATTTTTCAGTGTAAATTCTAATTCTAGTCTAATTTTCTAATTTAATTTATAGATCAAATTTAAAAATATAAAATGAAAGCTGAAGCATAGCCTATATTTAACAAGATTATGGAAAAAAATGCCCTTTATAAAAGGTAAAAATATCACAAATATGAAGATTTAAATATGTCAACCCTGATTGAACACTGGTGAGAATATTGCTTCAGAATAAATTATATTTACAACACCAAAAAAACTACTTTTTCCAGACAAGCAAATTTTTTACTCGGACAAGTGAATGACAGATTTACTTGTCCGAAGGACAAGCACGTGAACAGGCTTAATGTCGAGCCCTGATATATATATTCTTTTTTCATCTAAACACTTTTCACACTGTGCTTAACCTTGGGTTATCGCTCATTGACTTACTCTTTTAACCCCGGGTAAAGGAACGTTTTACACTTGTAATTTATGAAACCCTGCTCCAGAGCAGTGTTAGCACCGCTTTTGCAGCGTTAACCCCACATTGTGGTGCCAAATCTGTACAGTGTGAAACTATGCGGTGTTAGAATGTTACAGCTAGAAGCCTTAGTGTAAAGGAGGCCAGCTAGGGAGAGCTGTGCGAGTAAACCTCACTCCCCTGGTTTCAAGAGTTGAACTAGTGACTGACGCTAGAGGCTGCGGCCTTTAGCATCCTTGTTAGCGCACCCGACTCCCACGCCAGTGGCGCTGGTTCGAATCCCGCTTGGAGTGGTATGAGTAGGACCAGTCACGTTGGTGCCGTGACAGGGATGGTAGTGAGGTTTAGAGGGGGTGAGTGCAACGGAGGCCAGCTAATAAGAGCTGTAAGAGTAATTATGGCTCGTTTTCACTGAGCGGTACGGTTCAGTACGGTGCGCAATTTTTGCCGTTTCCATTGTCAGAAGTTGTGAATGGTACCCTAATTCTGAACCGTACAGTACCACTTTTTTGGCTCCCTTCCGTTGGGGTACCGAGCATAGTAGTCCGGTTCTAAAGGGTGGAGCTAGACTCACTGCAGAAGGCGCCATTCTTTAATATACAGTTGAAATACAATACTACTGTTATTGTGTCACGAAATGTAGTTTTAGGAGTTTTTCCAGGCGAGAATGTACTTGTTTAAATCTCAAATCTGTGGTTTATTTATAAAGACAGCGCTTGTATGAAAATTTGATCTGCCGTTTTCGGAGTTGTGAGATCCAGGCGATCACCGGGCGCTCAGCGCTCATTAATCCCGCCGAGAGCAGCCTTACCTCGGATAGTCCTTCTGACGTTTGCCACTGACAGATGTCTCTGTAGTGGTTAAACATGAGATATAATTCGTCTTGTGTATATCTAATGGGCGATCTTTGGTCTCATGAATCTATAATTTGTTCCCTGGTAAATCGTTTTGGCTGAGGGCAAAGTGAAGTGTCATAACTTTATATTTTTAGGCTATTTAACTTCACCGTTGTAGACTAGAGCGCTGACTTTCTATGTTTGACTGAATTGTTTGCTTTATTTCTTGTATAGCTTCTTATACCTTTTACTTATACTTTTATAATGGCTATTTTTTATCATTAAAACTGACATTTAACAAAAAGAGGGTTGTGTTTTGTCATATTTAATAATTTATTACAGTGAAGATAATCAGAGTACATATGCACATATTGCCTGGACCACATATTAATATGTTTAATATTTTAAAAATGTAAACAAAAGAGGCAGCGTTGTGTTTTATATTTCGTTTTGTTAAAAATATAGGCCTACATGCAGTGAAGATAATCAATACGTGTTGCCTGAACCACATTTGTGTGGCTATTAATGTGTTTAATTTTTTAAATGAAAACGAAAAGAGGCAGAGTGGCCATTTTATTGTTAATGTTGCCTAAAATATATATACAGAGATAACCAGAGTAGCAGAGCGAGCTGAGTGACACTATTGAGAACGCGGCTGTACATTTGCAGAATTACCGGACTCGCGTCCTCGGGAGTTCATTCTCCCGTGTCGGATTTGGCATTAAGAAACGACTTATGTCGGCGCTTGTCTTCTTGTGACCAACAGCCACATGCCGAGAAGCAAGAACAAGATCTGCTGTATGTCCTCTATTGTTTACTGTGTCGCTTTCTTCTTCGTGCGAAAACGACGTTGATCGCTACTTTGACACCACCACGCCTATCAGGTAAGGGTACTGTTGGTGGTAGAAACGCAAGCCGGATCAGAATTTACCATCCCGAATCGTACTGTACTGTACTGTACCGCACCGCTCGGTGGAAACAAGCCATAAGTCCCCTGGCCTCAAGAGGCACACTAGCAGCTGACAATAGAGGCTACGGCCTTTAGTGTCCTTGTTAGCACGCCCACCTCCCAAGCCAGAAACGCAGAATCCCACTCTGAGTGTTGCGAGTAGAACCGAAGGCGTTACATTAGCAACAGACCAATCACATGCCTCATTTTTTACGTGCTTTGGACAGTCACAGAAACACTGCACATTGTATATGAACAGTAAATTCAGAGAGGAAAAAAGTCAAATGCTGACAGAAAACGTGACAACTGGAGTGAAGAAGAGATGTTTTGGATGTTTCAGAGACGGCCAAAAAGTCCATTCAAAATAAACTTGATAGTAAAGTCCACTATATATAATAATACGAGGATGCGCAATGCTTGTGCATTTATGTAAACATATCACGCCGTTCATCTAATCAATTACACTAACATTCATTTGCATTATTTAGACTCACAGAAATTGATTATTTTCCTAAAAATCTTTGTTTTTATTTGAAGAAAGAATGCCATACACATCGGGGATGGCATGAAGGTGAGAAAAAGACGAGAGAATTTTCATTTTTGAATGAACTCTCTCTGCAAGTCCAATATTCATAAGTACCTCTTCCTGGTCCTCCTCACTGTCATCATCGCTAACGACAGGTTTAGGGCGCGAGCTGCGTCCAGTCCGGCGTCTTCCCTTCCCTCTCTCCACTTTGTCCTTTCGACTCAGCTTTATCTTCACCTTCACGGAACGAGCTAAAACACACACACACACACACACACACACACACACACACACACGTTAATCATGGACTCGCTTCATTTAAATTTGAATTGTACATGCATGATACTCTGCTCAGATAAATAGTTAATCCCACAAAATATATTTCAGTATCATCATCATCATCGATACTTACATTCAGACTCTGATCCTTCATCTACCTCATCTTCTTCCTCCTCGCTCTCTTCTCCCTCGCTCTCTACATCTTTCTCGATCTTCTGCCGCACACTGGTGAACACAGACTGCAGCACGATAGAGTCCTCGTAGATCTGAAATATAATATCATAATCTCATCTGAATCAGCTAAATTAAGTACGACTAACAACCTACTGGGGTTATTATTGTTAAGTTAAAACATTAACTGAAATTATTAAAACTATATAGACATTTATATAAAAAATAAAAAAAATACAAACAACAAAATTACTAAAACTTTAAAATAAAAAATACCAATTAAAATAATTAGTGCTGTCAAATCGATTAATCGCATTCAAAATAAGTTTGTTTGCATAATATGGGTGTGTACTGTGTATAATTATGATGTATATATAAATATACACATTCATATATATATTTAAGAAATATTTGTATGTATATACTGTGTGTATATGCGTGTGTGTATTTACATAATTATACACAGTACACACCCATATTATGTGTAAACAAACTTTTATTTTGGATGCGATTAAATCACGATTAATCGATTTGACAGCACTAAAAATAATAAAAACTATAATAGTATATTAATGATAATAAAACATTTTAGATATATTTTGCATAAAGTGAAAGGATGAAAGGAGAAAATGAACCTAATTGTCAATGGCATGATGCAAAAAAATCTTAATGGTCCTAAAAATTACATTAAAGATTAAACAAAATGCCCTACAAATTTAAGAACAAGATGGTCCATTAGTGCTTTTTGATTGGTGTAATATTAAAGAGGATGATGAATATTACCAGTGATCCCTCCAGATTGAAGGTCTGGGCGTTCTGACAAAGCAGCATGACATCTTTCTCCAGGTCGTTCAGACTGCGGTACTTATGGCTCTTGATGCGCTCCTGTACAGAACAAAGAACAGGATTCAACACTTGAATCTTTATTTACTAATATATTATTATGAATTACCTATTTTGAGATTTAGTTAGTGTATTTCAATTGGTGTTTGTAAACCAGCCAAAACATTTATAAAAAGGACAAAAAAAACCAAAAAAAAAACAACAAAAAAACAAACAAAAAAAACTTTAAATTAATCAATTAAAAGAAAAATGAATAGTTGACAAACCTTGATCTTCCTGAAGTCCACAGGTTTGCGAATGAGTTCATAATATTCTGGCAGCTCTTTACGAGATGGCAGTTGAATAAACACCTCACTGAGTTGCCTCCCGCTGCTGTTGAGAAATACAGTGACAATTGTTTATCTAATTTACATCAATTAAAGCATAAAATATCTCTATAAGCATGGAAACACTGCATTTATCTGGTCTGGAACCATTTTGGTAATACTGTGTTTGTCTAAACCTTGTATTATGTTAAAAATCAGGGTATAATCGTTATGGATTGGATTCAATAATATAATAAATATAATATAATATAATATAATATAATATAATATATACAAAAAAGTAAACCCTTAAAATTAAGCTCACACAACATAACTTTAAAAACTTTCTTCACAAAATGTACATTTTATAAACAGTATTGTAACTATTGTTTCATTTTAAAATAAACATTAACATTTTTTGCTTTCCTGAAACTTAAAAGTAGAGAATAGCGCTCAAAGCCAAGATCATGGGTTCGATTCCAAAGCAAAGTTAACGTGCATGAAGTGGTATGTGGTATATATATATATATATATATATATATATATATATATATATATATATATATATATATATATATATATATATATATATATATATATATATATATATATATATATATATATATATATATACACACACACACATATATACACATATATATACATATATATACACACACACACACTCACCTAAAGGATTATTAGGAACACCATACTAATACTGTGTTTGACCCCCTTTTGCCTTCAGAACTGCCTTAATTCTATGTGGCATTGATTCAACAAGGTGCTGAAAGCATTCTTTAGAAATGTTGGCCCATATTGATAGGATAGCATCTTGCAGTTGATGGAAATTTGTGGGATGCACATCCAGGGCACGAAGCTCCCGTTCCACCACATCCCAAAGATGCTCTATTGGGTTGAGATCTGGTGACTGTGGGGGCCATTTTAGTACAGTGAACTCATTGTCATGTTCAAGAAACCAATTTGAAATGATTCGAGCTTTGTGACATGGTGCATTATCCTGCTGGAAGTAGCCATCAGAGGATGGGTACATGGTGGTCATAAAGGGATGGACATGGTCAGAAACAATGCTCAGGTAGGCCGTGGCATTTAAACGATGCCCAATTGGCACTAAGGGGCCTAAAGTGTGCCAAGAAAACATCCCCCACACCATTACACCACCACCACCAGCCTGCACAGTGGTAACAAGGCATGATGGATCCATGTTCTCATTCTGTTTACGCCAAATTCTGACTCTACCATCTGAATGTCTCAACAGAAATCGAGACTCATCAGACCAGGCAACATTTTTCCAGTCTTCAACTGTCCAATTTTGGTGAGCTCGTGCAAATTGTAGCCTCTTTTTCCTATTTGTAGTGGAGATGAGTGGTACCCGGTGGGGTCTTCTGCTGTTGTAGCCCATCCGCCTCAAGGTTGTGCGTGTTGTGGCTTCACAAATGCTTTGCTGCATACCTCGGTTGTAACGAGTGGTTATTTCAGTCAAAGTTGCTCTTCTGTCAGCTTGAATCAGTCGGCCCATTCTCCTCTGACCTCTAGCATCAACAAGGCATTTTCGCCCACAGGACTGCCGCATACTGGATGTTTTTCCCTTTTCACACCATTCTTTGTAAACTCTAGAAATGGTTGTGCGTGAAAATCCCAGTAACTGAGCAGATTGTGAAATACTCAGACCGGCCCGTCTGGCACCAACAACCATGCCACGCTCAAAATTGCTTAAATCACCTTTCTTTCCCATTCTGACATTCAGTTTGGAGTTCAGGAGATTGTCTTGACCAGGACCACACCCCTAAATGCATTGAAGCAACTGCCATGTGATTGGTTGATTAGATAATTGCATTAATGAGAAATTGAACAGGTGTTCCTAATAATCCTTTAGGTGAGTGTATATATATATGTTTTTTTTTTTTAATTAAGTGCAGCTGCCTTTAACCATGAAATATACGTTCAAACTGACCCGCAAACATCAATCGTAATAGAAATTAGTTACATTTATCTCACCTAAATGTTTGCTCACTCAATATATTTGTGATTTTACAATGGGGGGTGATTCTATAATTGCAGGTACATTTGGTGTCCAAAGGCATTCTTTTTTTCTGCTTTTTTCAAATGGTTATTTTTTTATTATTTTAATAATTTGTTACTCACTGTCATGGATCACAGTGTTACAGGCCAAACAATACCATATTTTCTGTAAAAAGCATCTTATATTGCTGAAAATCATGATTCCTTTTCGTGTCCGAATTAGTGTATTTTCTCCATGTATCATTGTGTAAACAAAATATTTTTTTTACTTTTGGTAATTTCATTTATTTTATTCATAAAAACCCTAAATACTCATTTTCATTGTTTAAAAATAACTTTTATCTTATAAAAATGTGTCCATAAATCTTGCATCAATTCTGTTACCTACATACTTTGCCTTTAAATTGGTGGAATTATCTCCCACAACTATGTAAGATACAGGAAATTATGTCACTTTCCCCCATATTTCTTAGAGAACGCGCAAGCACTGACTAGTTTAAAACCGCTTGAATGTTTAAATTGGTAAGACTTAAAAAAAAAAAAAACGTGCAAATGATAAACTTTAGTGGCGATGCAACACTGGCCCGATTGTGCAAGTTCCGTCAGTTCTGATAGTTTAAAATGACTGATTTGATCTTATGTGTGTGGATCAATTTACTCATACAACCTACATGCTAAAGTAAATAACTATTTGCGTGAATTTCCCGCATAAGCGTGAGACCTGCATCAGTGTGGACACTTTGCATGTATGTTCATGAAAAAAAATTAACAAAAAAGACAGGAACATGGCCGAAGAGACTAACCCATCCTTGTATTTGATTACGGCATCCACAATCTTCTTCATCTTCTTGGTGAGCGTGGGAGGGTTGGGAGAGAGTTTTTCAGCAGGAGGACGGCCACGTTTCTTCTGCTTCTTACAGTCGTCATCTTTATCTCTGCTCCGCATACTGGAGCTGGGCGTGGACGGGCCAGGAAGGTCGAGGTCACGGTCACGCTTCCTCTTGCGGGTCGTTTTCTTGTGGCGCACCTCCTCCTCAATCTCATCAAGGGTGCCTTCCTCGATGGCCTGAGAAGCAGTAAAATAGGTCAATACGCTTGCCATTTTATAACAAAAGAATCAATACAATGCAGTTGTGATTCCTCATTCACCTTCAGCCACTGTTTCTCCGTGAGGGAATCGCTGTAGTCCACCTCCTTCCTCTGACGGGAGCCGCGGCCGAACATCTTCTCCTCCTCTTCTTCGCAGGTGAGCCTCTCCACCTCTGCATCATCCTTCATGATCCAGGTGGGCAGCTCATCCTCCTCCATCAGCCGGGGTTTGCGCTTCGGGTTACGAGCCTCTTCACGACGGCGGTCGAGATCCATGCGCTGGACGAAAAAAATCAAGAAAAATCAGGAAAAATTGGAATAAAGTCGAACAAAACAAAGAGTGTCAAGTTAATGGAGGTTAAACGAAAACAAGTAGCACTCCTTACCATGAAGTGATCGAACTCTTCCTCGCTTCTAGCGATCATCTGATTAACGGTCTCGTCATCGGGTACTTCATCTTCCTCCTGAGATATGAGAGAAAACAAAAGGAGAGAGTAAATGTTAACTACAGAAAACAGAGCCTGTTGACAGGACATTAGGGGTGTAACGGTACACAAAACTGACGGTTCGGTACGTACCTCGGTTTTGAAGTCATTGTTCGGTACGTGTTCGGTACAGCAGGAGAGAGAAAACTAAACATAAAATTGCTTCTTTTTTTATTAAACAGTGGTTTACTGAACAAATTGTGTATATCCTTAAATTAAATTACAACAGTTTCTTAAGAATAAAAAAAAAACAATCATCTCTGCAAATGCTGTAAACTATATAGGGAGCCCTTACTTGCACATTACTATAATATTAAAGGTTAACAACAGAGCCCAAACTATTAGCCTAAATTCAGTTGCTATTTATTTATTTTTAGATATAATAAATCAACACTCAAATAACACATTGTATGCAAACATTTAAACTTCACATAAAGCAGTTTTTGCATTAACTTCTAAATCTAATTATAAAATAGTTTTTTCTCCAATTCGTTGTTGAAATATAATCATTTATACACAGTGTCTGTCATTTTCATGACAGATTTATTTAAACATACATTAAATAAATAAGACATCACTAACAGGTTAAGTAGAATATATATATAGTGCATACATTTAGTGAAAGAGTTCATTTCTCTAGTGAACTAACCAGCGTGGACACTGAATGACTTGCCTGAGGTAAATGTAATGCTACGTGACATTGTTTACAAGCTGTTTTATTAACGTCTTTCTTCCATTGAAACACTGATTGAGAGATTACACGACATATGATACGTATCCTTTGTAATGTATTTGTAATTATCCAAGTTGTAATGTATCCTTCAATATACCATAAGATGTTAATTCATGTTTATTCTTTGACTAGGAAGAGATTTTAAGTATGTTTCACACTTAAAACAAGCCTACTGTTAACTGTTAAAGATTGCATTCGGTACACATGTGCACCGTACCGTAAGTCCTGTACCGAAACGGTTCGGTACGAATACATGTACCGTTACACCCCTACAGGACACTGAAATTGTCCATCATAAATGAGTGTCTGTACCTCATCCTGCTCTTCATGCTCCAGGATGGCCTGCAGGAAAGCTCTGCGCTCATGGCTGGAGGACTTCTGGTCGAACATACCAGCCTGGATGACCTTCTGGTCCACGTTCAGCTTGTATTTGGCAGCGGCCAGGATCTTCTCCTCCACGCTGTTCACGGTACACAGACGCAGCACACGCACCTCATTCTGCTGCCCAATACGATGGGCGCGATCCTGGGCCTGCAGATCCTATAAGGAAAAAAAAAAAAAAAGTGTTCAGAGACATAATATATTGTGGAATTCAGACTCATAAAAACAAGAAATATTATAGCAATTCAATTAAAATGATGACAATCACAGAGAGGAAACCCATTGCTTAATATTATTTCAATTGGTTGTACATTCTTTTCTACAGAGACTCTAAAGATTCTACTTTGTAGATAAATGTATTGAATCTTTTACACAGATTCTACTAAAGCTTATATGGTAACACTTAACAATAAGCAATGTAAAATATTTTCAGCATTTATTACAATATTATCATTTAGGGTGATGTTAATTTCTCCATACACTAATTTTGCAACTTGAAATGTTAAAAATGGATTAATGTATTATGAATAAACATGAATTAACAAATGAACATTAGTATGTTTATATATTAACATACTTATACATTTTATTCTACAATTAATTAAATATTCTATTTTACAGTGATGCTATTCAAATGATTCTAAAGATTCTATTCCACAATGACTCTATACTAAAGATTCAATTCTGCAATGAATATTGTAAAAAAACAAAAATTAACATTCAGTTATACATTCTATTGTAAAATGACTCTAGACTGAAGATTCCATACATTATTTTAGATCTAATACAACAATTGTCTATAATAAAATGAGTGGGATTTGTGAACAATACACTCACTTTTGTCAGTGGACATCTGAGGCCCCGTTTACACTAGTGCGTTGTCGTTTTAAAACGCATCACTTTTGCTACGGTTACTCCTGTCATCTACACTACTCTGGCGTTTTCGAACCTCGAAAACGGATACTTTTGAAAACGCTGCAGACCCCGTTTTAGTTTGAAAACTTTAGTACACTGTTTCAGTGTAAACAGACCAAAACAGAGACTTTTAAAAACAATGGAGTGGCTGCCCACATTACGCTAACAGTTACCTGAACACGACAATAACAGACCAGGGCTGCGTTTCCCAAAAGCACTGTACGCTTAAGTTGATCGTATAGACCATTGGTGGCTATTGTAACGATGCTTTTGGGAAAAGCAGCCCAGAGCCGTCTCTCTTAACGGCTCTGTAACATGCCAGCCTCGACAACCATGTAAACAACAACACGGAGACGGAACTGCATGCTTTGTTGACTTTGTGGTCCTTTTTAGCAGCCGTTGTGCAGTTAAACGCTCCTACATGCGCAAGAGGCAACTGTTTACACTGTATGCGCATGCCCAGTGTGTGCATGAATGGTCATGTGACATGCGCCGTTTTAAAATAAAAAAAGCTAGTGTAAACAGGGCCTAAATATTTCAAGGGACAGTCTCGTACCTGGTGAGGGTTCCAGTCGCTGTCAAATATGATAACAGTGTCGGCAGACTGCAGGTTCAGCCCCAAACCTCCTGCCCTGGTGCTCAGCAGGAAGATAAAGTAATTAAAGGACGGATCATTAAAGTTCTTCAGCAACATGCCACGATCCTCAGCCTTAGTGGTTCCTACGAGGACAAAAGAAAGATGTCAGCATGACTACACTATATCTAACTTGACTGATAGTCTTTAATGAACTATTAAATCCAACATCTTTCACATAAAAAAAAAAAAAAAAAATATCAGTCTTACAAGATAGCAACAATTTCTTCCTAAAATTCTTCATTCTATGTGAACCTGGTTGAAGTCGACTCACCGTCCAGGCGCAGATATTTGAAATTGCGGTAGGCGAAGTAGTCCTCCATGATGGTCATGAGCGAGGTCATCTGACAGAAGAGCAGCACTTTGTGGTTGGTGGCGCGGAGCTTCGGCAGGATACGGTCCAGCAGCTCAAACTTGCCAGAGGCACGGTACAAATCAAGTCTAAAGTGAGGTGATACAGAATATGGTAAATCACAGATAAAACCAACAAGAATGCAAAGTTATAAACTTTTCTATTATCAGGAAGTGTTCTACATACCCCTGAACAATGCCTCCAGTGAATCCCAAGTGCTCAGAGAAAGATTCCTGCAAAACGGAAAACAAAAATGTCAAACAAGGTGCCACAAATCTGGAAGATAAGCATACAGGATGAAAAAGACCTCATAGGCAGAATATGTGAAACAAATGATCACCTCAATGTGCTGGAACATGTAAGGGTGGTTACAAATCTTCCTCAACTGCATAATAGTGTTCATCAGAGTCTTAGTGCCTCCTTTACCCTGTAACAGGAAGATGGATATTAGACCGTTTCAGAAAGACACACTGAACGTTCCTCACACATTCTCGGCGTGAATCCCGTCATCTCACCTTCTTGTCTTTCTCAGAGCCATCGGTGAGCAGCACTCCTTTAGCCTGCATGTGTCTGTACAGCACTCTCTGTAGAGCCGACATGTCGCACTTGATCACATATTCCACCTGAACGCAAGGAAACAGAGACAGACAAATTCACATTTTAATGTAAAAAAAAAAAAAAAAAAAAAAAGAAAAAAAGAAGCTTCAGTAGCAAACATGGCATTTTGTTCTTTTCAGTGAATCGATTCATAGCCGATAAAATGATAAAATGAAGTTTCTATGTGGCATTTCAAGTGTATTAAAATGTCTTACTAAAAACAGAAACTACCTTTTAAAAGTTTTTGTAAAGAAATTAATACTTTTTTCAGCAAGGATGCATTAAATTGATTTTTAAACATTCTATTCAAAGAATCCTGAAAAAAAATGCTTCCACTAAAATATTACTTAGCACAGTCATTTTCAACACTGTAATAAGAAAATGTTTCTTGAGCAGCAAATCGGCATATTAGAATGATTTCTGAAGGATCATGTGACACTGAAGACTGGAGTAATGATGCTGAAAATTCAGCTTTGATCACAGGAATAAATTACATTCTAAAATATGAATTTTAATTGCTATATATATTTCACAATTTTACTGTATTCTTGATCATCAAATACAGCCTTGGTGAGCATGAAAAACTTTCAAAAATATTTTGAACAGTAGTGCATGTAGATAAATATTGCTGTCTAATAATAAGCATTGAGGAGGCAGGAAAAGGGAAAAAAATTAATTAAAAAAATAGTTCAGAATGGTCCGTAAGTTGAATACAGAAGGCGGTCCACCGGAAGCATATGTTAAATATGGATATTTTTCTTACACAAACCCATCGATTCGCTTCAGAAGGCCTTTATTAACCCCCCCGGAGCCGTGTGGATTACTTATATAATGGATAATTTGGGCTTTTGAGCTGCCATTCACTGCCATTATAAAGCTTAGAAGAGCCAGGACATTTTTTAATATAACTCTGATTGTGTTCATCAGAAAGAAGAAAGTCATATACACCTAGGATGGCTTGAGGGTGAGTAAATTATGGGGTAATTTTCATTTTTGGGTGAACTATCACTTTAAGGTATTTCAGGACAAACACAAATTGAGATGCATATTGAATAGTCAAAAGAGTGAAAAACAGAATCGTTTTATATGAATAGTTTGTAAGCACAAAAACAAACCTTCTCCGGCAGTTGGGCCTCCACTTCCTTCTTGAGTCTCCTGAGCAGGAAGGGGCGGAGCACTTTGTGCAGACGACGGATGATCAGAATGGTCTCTTCTTCATTAAGGTCCACCTTTAAAACATAACATTGCACAACTACGTTTACAAAGCAAGATGACACAAAAACAGGATTTCAACTTGTTGTATCCTGTCCAAATGTGCTACTACACCTACTAAAACTTCTGATGTGTCTTGATTTTAAATCAGCTTACCTTCTCTCCAGTCATGGCGAACGGAGCATTGAACCACTGCTCGAAGGTACTGCAGCTCTTGAAGATGGTGGGCAGCAGGAAATTGAGCAGCGCCCACAGCTCGGGCAGCTTGTTCTGCAACGGCGTGCCAGTGAGCAGCAGACGCCGGGGCGCCAGGTAGTGTGTATTCAACACCTGAGTCAGTTTACAGTGGTGGTTCTTCATACGGTGACCTTCGTCCACTATCATGTACTTCCAGCGGAGCTGAGAGAAACAGAGAGAATCATTACCAAGTAGCTCACTGTCAAAAAGCATTCCAAAAAAAATGTAATTGGCTGACAATGATAACTTGACAATCGGCAGGTCTGTACCTTGGCCAGCACTTGCTTGTCTTTGATGATGTACTCGTAAGTGGTGACAAGCACGTTGAACTTGCCGCTGCGCAAAATGGGAAGAAATGCACGGCGAGCAGCAGGAGAGCCCTGAGATGACAACAAGCAAAGAAAATTAGTTATTAATCCTTGAATATTCTCCATGGTTCTCCCATTACTTGCTTAAGTGAGTTTTATTTTGTATTACTTTACATTAATTTCTGGAAAACCAGTTCAATTTGCCAAAAATGTTTTTTGACAATTTAAATACTACATAAATGTATCAAATAACTACCTTGTAAGAAACTTTCACCACAGACGGAGCCCACTTATCAAACTCGTACACCCAGTTCGACAGGGTCCTGTAAGAGAAAATATATAATTACAAATAAGTATCACTGTAATTATTTGTTGAAATATTACCAAATATAATAGATCAATAACACAGAAATGACAAAAAGATGATGGTTTAACCATAGATAAGAAGATTTGAGTTTGTTCTTGCAAAGAGTATATTGTAAGTGTAAACAACCCAAATTTTTCAGACCTAGAAGGATGATTCACACAAAAAAAGTCTTCAGAAAAGTAATTTTTCTGAAGTCATCTAGCGAACATTTCTGTATTTCTTCAATTAGGAATATATAAATTGCAAAAAAAACAAAATATCCTTTCCAATAACATGCAGCCCTATTGTAGTGTGAGAAAAGTGACTCACGAGAGAGGGACGATAATGAGGAAGGGTCCGTTGAGGCGTTTGTACTCCATGAGGTAGGTGATGAGTGCGATGGTCTGGATGGTTTTTCCCAAACCCATTTCATCAGCCAAAATGCCGTTCAAGTTATTGTTGTACAGAGACACCAGCCACTCTAGACCTTTGATCTGCAGACAGGACAGATGCAACAACTTCAGCACATGCCATTTATCAAATCTCACAAGTTCACGTAGGTCATCTAGGTGTATTTGCAGTTGGTTTGGTCTACGTGTGTGTGTACCTGGTACTGTTTGAGCTGTCCGTTGATTAGCAGGCTCGACTGTCTATCCACCTTCTCCGTGACGGCGTGAGCCACGGCGTAGTAAGACTGCAGGCCGCGAGCGAACGCTGCACTACCGTATTCATCGTCAACATCCTGCTTGGCATGCCTGTGGGAGAGAGGGATCTTATTTATATACATCAGTATGACAATAGATTTACAAAAAGGACCATGGGATGGCCCGACATAATCCCATTTGTATGAAGCACAGCTTTAAGCCAGTAACGTACTCAATGATGTGACGGACGTCCACCTCAGACACATCCTCACAGTCTGGATCTGGAATTATCTTCTTCTCCTCTGTTGCAGCCTGAGAGGGCTGAGGCTCCTCATCGTCCTCCTTTAGAGAAGAAAATACAATGGTACATTAATACAATAAGATGTAAAGATATGCATTCAACTCCAATTTAATAAGTTATACATGGATGCTGATATAACTAGATGCTTTGTCATTAATTTTACATATACATAATATTTTTCAAATTGTATACACATTTAGTGATTATAAATAAAATTAATAGGTTATTAAATGTATAAAATGTAAAACTACTAGACAACCACATAAATAACAGGGTTCCCCTCCAAAAATGTTATAAATATGATGTATAAATTATACATTTTGAAAAATGTGTGTGGTTGTCCAGTAGTTTTATATTTTATACATTTTATAATTCATGTTAATTACAGATCATTTATAATTAATTATACATATTTTTTTATTTGTGTTTATAAACAATGAATAGATTATGAAATGTATAAAAATGTAAAACTACAGCACAACCAGATAAAAAATAGATTTTTCAAATTTTGTAATTATATAATTTGTGATCATAAATCAAATTAAACTGATGTTATGAAATGTATCGTGAATTGTTAAAATGGATTTTAAATACCAGCCAACTGTTTTGGACACCAGCATCAGAAGGTTAAAATGTGCATAAATACAAAATTTTTTATCTGTATCAGGTCATGGTAAACTAGCCATTAATCTTATTCTGATGATGGCCGATTTGCTGACAGCTCAAGGCTGTGAACACACACAGTAGAGTTTTCTCTTCAAGTGCATTTAAAGGTGCAGTGTGTGAATTTTAGCGGCATCTAGCGGTGAGGTTGTGAATTGCAATCTTAGAAGCTACGGTGGCCAACAAAGGACAAAAATGTCGGCATCGGAGAGAGCAGAGAGTAGCTAGCGCTCTGTAGAGAAGTTTGTCCGTTTAGGGCTACTGTAAAAACATGGCGGCGCAAAATGGCAACTTTACTGTAAGGGGACCCACAGTGTATGGAGATAGAAATGGCTCATTCTAAGGTAATAAAAGCATAACGGTTCATTATGTAAGGTCTTTATACACCACTGAAAACATTATGTATATTATATTGCATTTCTGTTAATAGATCCTCATAAATACTACACACTGCACCTTTAAAGCCCTTGTAGAAAGCATAGTGTGTTGCTGAACATACAGATATGAAAGCTGAAGAACAGCCATACCTCGTAGTCCTCTGAGCCACTATCTTCACTGTCTGACCGCGGGGCAACCTCGTACCTACAGAAAAATAACATTCAAACAAACCTGCTGCTTTAGTCGGATAAATGCAAATAATAAATACACTATATTAGGGACAAAATTATGATGTGCTACTCCAACCCTTTTTATTAGTAGATACTCAAGTACATATTTTGAATGAATGAGATGCCCAAAGTGTGTCTCACTCACCCTGGATTCATCTCCAGCCAAGCATCCAGTTGTCCAGCTTTAGGAGCTTCCATGCCGGTGAGGATCTTCCCACTGTCCACGTGAATCACCTTCACCGGTAAGTCACTCATTTGACTGGTCTCATCCAGAGGCTACAATAGGAGACAAACCAGGGTCACCGCTGCTTCTGATTAATACATTTCAGTGCTTTTGCAAATTATTTGTAATTACTGCGATACATACACTACCTGTCAAGTTTAAAACAAGAAAGATGAAAAAAAGGATTACATTTTAAATTGCAATATGTTCACAATATTGCTGTTTTTAAACTGTATTCTTGATCAAATAAATGCAGCTTTGGTGAGCATAAGAGATTTTCAAAAACATTTGAAAAATCTTATTTATTCCAAACATCATCATCATCATCATTATTATTATTATTATTATTATATTATATTACTTTAATAATTTTGTTTTAGGTTGATTTATCAATGAATCATTCGTTTTCAACCAATTCAAAAGAACAATTCACAAATTTAGCACCACTATGACTTGCAAGCATATTTAACTCCACACAAACACAGTATCTAACTAATAAAACATTTTTTAAAAAGTGTAAAGCAAAGCAAAACTAGAAAAAAAAAAAAAAAAAAAAAATTCACAATTTTACACTCAAAATTCCCTGTAGACATTTACAATATGTAACAGAGAGCAATGCAATGGCACTATGTCCAAGACAATATCTGCTATTAGTTATGATATACCAGGGCTCTAGACTGCGACCAAAATGGTCACAAATGCGATAATTTTTTTGAGTTTGAAATTTCACACGGTCGCATTGGTACGAGTGCATAATACTTCTGCGCTTTGGCTGGCACTGAGCCAGAGATGGACGCGCTCAGCGCTTGATGACAACTATTCAGTGTTTTCAACCACATAAGGTTTATTTTACATTTCACACATTTAAATACACAAGTACTAGCAAAACAATACATTTATAGTTTGTAAAATACACAGTGATGTCTATTGAAGCGGTAATAACAATCCACTGACGAAATGACATATTCATATCAGATACACATTGTGTAAGTACCTATAAAGTTTACTCTATTCTTCTCCCACTTAACCGGCCCCTTACTTTCATGTATTTCAAGAGAAGTGGATGAACTGACGTGTTGTAAATCTGACAGATCCGATTCTCTGAACTGCGGCGCAAACTAACATGGCGACGCCCATCACGCATTACGTTCACTTACATGTATTTGAGAATCGGAAAATCTGATAGTTGATGACATAGCCAGCAAGTTTGTGAATATTTTGAATTGAAAAAAGGAGAAACGAAATAAAAGCGATAAATCTGCCATACAGCACTATTCACGTGTGTCACGTGAAGGGCATGACGCGTCGCCATGGAAATATTACTTTAATAAAATAATAACACCCATGGCAATAATACTTTTGTTATATATGTTATGCGTGATAATATTTTAGTACGGTTTTCTTTTAAATTAATGCTTGCTGGAAGCAATGTTCAGATTAAAATATTTTGCAAATATCAAGCTTTTAGTCACGTCAATCTTTACATCAATACAAAACCAACATATATAAATCAAGAGAACGATTCATCAACATGCAAGGTCATTATGATTGAAATATAATATGAAAAGGGTGCAACCAAATTGTAAGTCGGTGCGACCAGTTGGGAAGAATGAGTCTAGAGCCCTGTATACCCAAAATTGTTGAAATTAAACCTACATTGTTTTACACAAAACTTAAAAAAAAAAAAAAAAAAAAAAAACTTATTTCGAATGAAATCACCACAAGAGACACATTAGCACAAATGATTAATTGTAAAAAGCCAAATTTTTGCCAATTTTAAGATCTCACCTCTCCATCTGGACCCAGAGCAGCAACTCCACCCTCTACTACGTTCTCTGGCTTCTGTGAGGAGAAAAGCAGACAGAAAGATCTCACACTACTGGGAAAAACAACAAAGGACAACTCAATCTACATTCCATCATGGAACCCTTTGAATTCCATTAAATCCCCTCACCTTCTTTTTCTTCTTCTTCTTCTTCTTCTTGTCCTTGAGGGCCTGGACAGCTTTGTGAGCTCTGACGAGCTCAGTGAGGTTGGCCACATACTCGTCCGTCTGCTGCAGCAAGTAAGCCAGACGCTTGTCTTTCTTCTGATCAATCAGCTTCCTGTAACCCTCTTCATCTTCAGCCTAGAAGAAACACACACAACATGCTTTCACTACACATTTGTTCAGACAAAAACGCTTCAATTTTGCGTTTAAAGTTTAGTTGTCAAGTCAAAAAACATTTCGTATTTCAAGAAAACATGGGAAGTCTGTGCATCTCCTCACCATCAGCCTCCTCATTCTCTCCTTCTCGATACGCTCATTCTCCTTCTTCTGCTCTCTCTCAGTGTTGGCATGGTACGTGGCTACGGCTTTGGTCACCTTCTGCATCTTTGCGGTGATGGAGCGATGGTATTCCTTGAAGTCCTTAGCGTGCTGCAGGATACTGTTGAGATACTCCTACAAATGCATTAAGAGAACAGGTGGTTCCGTCATGAACAATGTATTAAGTCATTTGTGAATCAGGTTTAGTGTGCGAAGCACACATTTAAAACATTACTTTGTACATATATTTTGTAAAACAGTCTCATGACTGAACTCTAAAAGAACAAGCCAGAACAGTCCGGTACCTGATGTTTCTGACGGCGCTTGCGTTCCTGCTCGATCTTCTGCTGTTTCTCCAGTTTCTCAGTGATACGAGCTTCACGCAGGGACTGTCTCTTGCTGCGCTTGTAGGCCTTGCCGTTCAGCGCGGTCTCCAGGGCTGTATCGCGCCGCATGCACACTACGACTTCCTGACGGAGCTGTGTTGACATGGACAAAATGGGTCAAAAACCACTAAAATGTGGCAGGACTTGGCTGAACTCAATTACTCACACTGACAGCCTGCAAATTATATCCAATATAATAACCCAACTATATAATTGCGAGAGAACACAAAAACATTAAAATATATTTTTTCCTCCCATCCATAGAATGCATTAGTCATTATCCGTGACTTTCCGAATTAAGTATTTGGCTTTGGGCACATCCCTAAATAATATGATGCAAGTCATACCTGTCTCTGAAAGTTCAGGAGCCTAAGTGCCTTGAGCTCAATGTTGGCTTTTGTCCTCAAGTCTCCAGCCAGAGAGCCTGGAAGGTTCTCCAGCTCCTGAATACGATGAGCAATACGAGCTTGTAACCTGACCGATGGAAACAACATCATCAAATGTTGGTGAAACCAGTTAACAAGGTACGGTGGTGTTTCCAGAACTGAATAAGTGTGTTTTTACTAAAAAAATAAAAAATAAAGTAAAGATAAAAATCAGGATACCCTCATCTCACCTGTACTCTCTCTCCTGGAGGACCTCCACTGGGTCCAGACCCCGAGGTTTCTGGATGGGTGTGATGCGATTCTGTTTCTGATGCAGGACCATGGGCGGCGGGGCCGGTTGTCCTGGAGACTGGGTCTGAGGGGGCATGACGGGAGAGGCAGCAGGAGGAACTGAAGGTGGCGCTGGAGAAGGGCGGCCCGTGGGCTGAGGAGGTATCAGCTTCTGTGGGGCACTTGCAGGGGCGGCAGCGTTCACCATGGGCCCTGGGATTACAAACGCATCGTAAATATGTGACTAAGAAATTACTTTTTCAGAAATTAATTTAATAAAACCCTGACAGCTGTTGAGGTTTCCCGAATACAATACAAAGTCTAAATTTAAACTGCTTATTGGTAGTGATAGTGGATAATTTACTGACCTTCAGGCCAAGATTTAGGTGGTCCATTGGTGGGCTGTCCCTGCAGGCCTGGAGGAACACCAGAGGGTCCTGGAAGAGGCATGTTTGGACCGACCATTCCTGAAACATCCAAATGGTAATGGAATAAGATTAAAATAGATTAATTGTAAGAATTTGCCAAAATCTGTCAAGAACATGTCCAAAACATTTTAAGACCAAAAAAAAAAGGTTGTTAAATTTTACTTATATTTATAAATAATTATATTTCTATAAATTATTTTTCTATTTTAGGACCGTTTAGAAGACTTTTTGCATTTTGAAAGACTGAAAGCTTATTTAAAAAAATAAATAAATAAATAATAATAATAAATAAAAAAAGATTAAAATATTATATTAAAATATTATTTGGTCTCCATTTGGACAGAGGACGAGGCATTTATACTTGACACGCTCACCATTGTACTATTCTTTGAAACGACAGGGGGCGACACAGAGTAATTGTCCTCAGTCTAAACCACCAGTAATCAGCAGTGAGAACAAGGTACACATGTCTATTTTAGTACGCTTCACCAAAACCACACTACAAAAGAATCGTGTAAAACCCAGTAAACCTTGACACTATTACTTGTGACATCAGAACAAAATATATGGATATGAGAACATGTATACAACTAAATTAATCTCTTAAATATTTTCAGTAAACATTTTCATTTAGTTTCGTAAACATTTTTATTAAACATGGACCTTTATTTTCATTAAAAGGGCTTATTTCTGCTATTGTAGGCTCATTTTGTAAATATAAGCAACTAATTTAGACGTGCAAACTAGGTGCCAGTGTGTGAGACGTACATGCTTGACCAGATTTGGCTTGAAGTCATGCATCTTTGCGCTCGTGCGGACGCAGCGAGTATAACCTAGCTTTATACTGGTTGAAACTCTCTTCACATCCTGATAGCAATCAATAACAGAAAAGGTCTAAATATCTATCTTCTGCGGAAGTCTTAGGACCAAAAAATGTTTGTACAATCATTGCATTCAGTCCGAATTCAATGATAGGATGTTCTACCTGCCTGTCAACCTATTTTCATACCTCCACGTACCTGCTCGTGCAGACATCAAACTTCATGATTCTAAAAATAGGCTTTAACTTTACGTAACTTAAAGTAGGCTGACCTGTGGTGGTTATTTCAACATTTTTGGAGAGCTGTGAATTATGAAATGTCGCCTCACCAGGTGGTCGATTGTAGTTGGGTCCCCCAGGGACGGGGCCCCCTGGTCCAGGAGGTCCTGCTCCTTGTCCTGAAGCAGGGGGCATGTTGGACATCCCCTGCTGCATGCCTGGCATGGGCCGCTTTCCCTGCACCGCCATCTGCAGGTGGTCAGGTAGAGGCTGCCCGCGCGCAAGCATCTTATAGGCCATGATCTGTGCCCGCAGCTGGTGAAGCTGGTTTTGGTTGAAAGGAGTGGGTCCGCCAGCACCACCAGGCCCACCAGCATTTGGAGGTCCTCCGCTGGGTCCCGAACCTGCAACACCACCTGCACCTCCGCTCCGGTTCTGTGGGTCACCGCCCTCCATGGGGACAGCACCAGGACCAGAAGGCATCATGGGGCCAGACGGAGGACCGTTAGAAGGTACTGGACTGGGGGCATGTTCAGAACCGCCCAGAGGAGAGGGATAACCTGGAAGAAATTAAAGAGAACATTTAATGGTTACATTTTCAAAGAAAATATTAGCCCTCGCAAAATTCGCTGCGGAGTCATGGGTGTTTTTCAATGCATTGCTAATGCGTTCTGCATTGCTTTATAGTGCATAAATCCCAATTTGAGGTGTCATTCATGTCTGTTGCACAGTACAGGACAGGACGGGTAACGCACCATTATACTTCGGGATGGGGGAAAAGTATGATTAATTACAACAGTGATGCTTGCTTTAAGGCAAATACAAAGATATAAGATAAAGTTATACAAAATATAAATGTATTCCCTCTCAAAAAGTAAAATTAAGGTACGTGCACAATAATTACATTACATTAATAAATACAGAGCTGCAGAAACACAAAACACTCATTTCAGTTGCTTGTAAGTCTGTAAAAAAAATTGTTTGATTTTCTGTCATGACTTTGTGGTTTCCAACAACTGTCTGTCTTTCTGTTTCAAAAGGGTAACCCCACTCACCCTACATTTCTCTCAGTCTGGAAAACAAGTGCATGAGCGGCCTCAGCGGACGAAAAAAGCAGTGCACATCAAAGGGAAATGTGAGCAAACAGGTTGGATGGCTTTTCTATACCCAGTCTAAACAGTTTAGCAGTGAGCACACCATCTGGTTGCCATATAACACAGAGCGCCCCAAACATCTGCATATCTTATATTCCACACATGTGCATGTGTTTGATATTACATCATATATCATAGACAGAATGATAGTTAGAAAGATGAATAGAATGACAGATAGATAGAAAGAACAACAAACAGACAGAACAATAGATGATGGATGGACAGCCCGATATAGACAGAACGATAGATAGAACCAAAGATCAACAGACAGGTACTATATATACCTTGAGAGTGTTGGTCCATAGGGCTGGGTGGGGGTCCCATGCCACTGTGCCCACCCTGTCTCATGCCCATACCCTTCATTTGACCGTAGCGCTGATCTTCGGGAATGCCTTTCTCGTGCATGCCTTCCATGGGCTTCAAAACAATAATAACAATAAAAAGAATGACTCAATGATATGGACCAAACAGCATAAATTAAACATGGAACAAAACCACAAATTAATCGGATGCATATTGATAAAACCTGTCAGTACCTTGTGCATCTGGTGCATGTTGTCCTGGGGGTAACCTGAGGGGCCCTGTGGAGGTAGTGGGTGTCCTGAGGAGGGGGGCCCCGGGCTGGGGCCCATCATGCCATGGGCAGAGCCAGGTGAGGGTCCAGGACTAGGCCCTAACATGGCCCCTGGAGACGGCCCAGGGCCTGGGGAAGGGCCCGGCCGAGGGGTCCCGCCCATAGGTGGGTCAGGAGTGGACATCTCTCAGCAGAGCCAGAAGAAAGAGGCGGAAAACAGTGTTCTGTATCCGTTTTCAGAAAGCCTGGGAAAGAAAATAAATGAATTCCAGCAGCTTGATAAAAAAAAAACAAAAAAAAAAAAACAACACATTAAGCCAAAACAAGCTTAAAAACAGCATTTGTATAATATGTATAAAACAATTTTAGCTAATAATAATAATAATAATAATAATAATAATGATGGGAATGAAAGGAAAAATAAAATATAATCCCACAAGCTCATACTCATCATGTAGCTATATAGCATCCACCACCATTTAAAAATCAACGCTAATATAACTCAATAAATAAAAATCTCATTTTCTGTACAACTGTAAACACATGTAGTACACTGTATAAATCACATGCGCTTCAGATTAATCCAGTTATGGCTACAAAAGGACAGCCCTCGAAACGAGACAAGAAAATGGGTTAATTATTCTGTGCCTTAATGTATGTCAATAAATACATTAATACACAGAATCCAAAGGAGGCTTTTTATCAATTTCATTCTGCCTATTATATATCAACATTTGTGTCACTTTAAAATATGCAAAATAATATAAACATTAAAATATTCAAAATTGTTCAAAGGTGACTACTTTTTTTTTTTTTTTTTTAAACAGATCACACATCTTAAGAAATTACCTTGCCTTAAAACATGAATAACAACAATAACAAATCTTTACAAGACTTTAAAAAGACTATTATATCTTAAAACAAATCAGACTTGGTCATAAACTACAGCTTACAACAATGTAAAGGAGATTAAATAATATATAATAATATAAATATAAATAAATATTACATTAAATTACAAAGATGTGTGTTCTTCAGCAGTAAAAAAAAAAAAAAAAAAAAAAAAACTTGAATAAGAATTTGTAATTTTTTTCTAAAATCAATTTTATTATTTATTTCGTTATTACTGTAAACACCATAAGCATACGTTCAGACAGCAGCCAGCTATATAATGCCCTGCTATAAAATGTACCCTTTTCATAACTGTTCCCCCCCCCATACTTTTTTTTTTAAAGTTAGCTGAAAAGCCTATAATAATGTTGAATGTCAGGTTTTATTAAGACAACACACTACACCATTGGGGCAAGTTGTCATAAAAAGTCAATCTGTATTTTCCCCCCTGGGCAATATTCAATAGTGTTTTGTAGCCAAGCAAAAGTATAAACACTTACACAAATAAACCCACCCTGAGAAATATTTACTGGAGCCAAAATTGTGACAACTAACCCCGGCGTCACCTATATAATAATGCAAAGTGCGTCTTCTACCGGTTCTCATAATAATATTTCATTTATGAAACAGCTAAATTCTGAGGTTAAATTAATGCAAAACAATTAACTTTGATTATAACTAATTACTAGCTAAAAATGCATATGCCGGTTAACAAGCTTTTAGCGTATGTATGTGTTATGTATAAAAATATCCAAACATTTACAAACACTTCTAATTAATTATGATGCAACAAAAACTTACAAAAACAGTTAATAAACAGTGATAAAAGAATAAACGCCAAATTTTGTTTTTTTCCCCCAAAGGCTAACGAGAATTAGCAGCTTGCTAACACCGACTAGCTAAACATTAGTCAACAATATCCCATTAACCTCCCTATAATAAATTATAAGATTATAATAAATCACGATAAAATGCTGCAGGGAATTTCTAAAATGTACAGGAAATTGTGGTAAAGCGAAACTATTTAACGTTAAGTGATTTTTGAGGACGTGAACCAACTAGGGAACAAGAGAAAAAGAGCTAAAGACATAAAAACAAAACGACTTTTAACCGGTTAAACCATTCCCGATATGTTTTCACCAGACGATATGTGTTGGAGCAGAGTTTAAACGTTATATAAACCGTTTAAAAATAGTTGGAAAATAATAAACAAGACCGAAAAGGAAAGACAAAGAAAGGCAAAGGACCGGTTTGTGTGTATGTGTGATTACAGTCGGCCATGCTGTGCTTCCCCTTGTCTGTGTGTGCTTTAAAAAAAAAGAAGAAGAAAGAAATATCCAACTCGAGCACAGAGATAAATACCGCGAGCATCTTTTTAAAGATGATGATCCCACCCGCCTTCCGTACGCTTGACCCCGGTACCCCGCTCGCGTTACATTCCCGAAACTTATTCATTCATTCTGCCGCTGCTCTGGCGCTGTGTAATGTCGGACTGATCGGAGCACAGCAAACCGGCGACATAAAGAACGTGTTCGCGTTCTAAAACCGTTACAAAATGTATCAGTTTAAAAGTCCGCCATGACGTCATGTGTTCTACAAACATTGTGCCGTGTTTAGAGCGTGACTTACAGTGTAGATTCGCGCCGGTCGCTTCCCCGTACTCTTCGGCAAATCTAGAAACAAAGGGCAGCTCAGCTAGTTCCTTTTTCCTTCTCACTTCCCCCTCCCATCTGGTCTGATTGTATCTCTAGAGCGGCCTGAATGCATCAGTCAGCGGCTCGCGAGCGCCCCCTAACACCAACGACCGGAAGCCCTTGGGTAGAGCCTCAGCGTGTAGGATGGAATGTAGACTGCATGGCTGAATGGGGGATGGGTGTTGCTGGTTACCTACTGAAAACCTACTTTTAATATCTGTATATATTTGTGGTTTTTGCTCCCATTGAAGATGACTGCTATTTTGAGGCATAGGTTCTGAATGAATGGAATGAATGTTCTAAAAATGAAAGCATGTCTGAAATTGGCATGTTTACCAAACAAATAGGATTCTGAGTTGGAATGTTTCTGTAACCAGTGCTGGGTAGATTACTTACAAATTGTAGTCAGTTACTGATTCCAAATTACATGAGAAAAATTGTAAATAGTAATGTTATCTAGATCAGGACTTTTAGATGCCACGGACCCCCAAAGATGAACATCCTCGTGTGAGGGACCCCCATCCTGAAATTTAAAAGACATCTGTCTTTTATAAACACCCAATTAATACACTAAATATTATTAATACTATTAATATTATATATCTAACATTAGTTTCTATTGAGTTACTTTATTACATATATTTTCTACTCACTATAATAATGTACTTAAAAGTAGTGTAATGTAGTTAAAAGTATCATTTATTTATTTAAATCCAATATTTATTAATTTATAGTCATTAATTGAATAGATCAATACTTTTTTATTTTAATCACATTTTTATTCATTTATTTTAATCTAATTTATTTATTCTAATTTATATATATATATATATAAAACCATTCAATCATCTATTTATTTTAATCCATTTACTTAATTTTTTTTCTCAACACTTTTAAGCAAATTTATAAATAAAGCAAATTTATTTATTTACTTATTTTATTTGTATTATTTATTTTTGTACATGTTTTATATGTTAACTTAACATTTAATCACTTATTTATTTTAATCGTATTTATTTATTTACATTTTTTTTCATGGTTTTTCTCTAGATTTTTCCACGGACCCCATCACTCATTTGCGGCCCCCTGGTCTAGATTACTCATTTTAGGTAATGTATTCTGAGTACTTTTTGATTACTTTTGACATAACTCGTTTATCACATTGATTTGAATGGGATAATCTTGTACCATTTTGATATAAAATTACAGAGAAAGAAAATATATTCCATTCTTTGGTATCAACAACATGAAGTGCATTAAATATTACATTACGTCAGGGTTTCCCAAACTGGGGTTCGTGAGTTTAATGAAAAACTATTAAGTAATTAAATCATTTATAATCATAAAAGTTTACTAAAAAAAAAAAAAAAAAAAAAATTAAAATATTTGTTTACCTGTCATGTGACCATTAACCTACAAACCCGATTCCAAAAAAGTTGGGACACTGTACAAATTGTGAATAAAAACAGAATGCAATGATGTGGAAGTTTCAAATTTCAATATTTTATTCAGAATACAACATAGATGACATATCAAATGTTTAAACTGAGAAAACGTATCATTTTAAGGGAAAAATAAGTTGATTTTAAATTTCATGGCATCAACACATCTCAAAAAAGTTGGGACAAGGCCATGTTTACCACTGTGTGGCATCCCCTCTTCTTTTTATAACAGTCTGCAAACGTCTGGGGACTGAGGAGACAAGTTGCTCAAGTTTAGGAATGGGAATGTTGTCCCATTCTTGTCTAATACAGGCTTCTAGTTGCTCAACTGTCTTAGGTCTTCTTTGTCGCATCTTCCTCTTTATGATGCGCCAAATGTTTTCTGTGGGTGAAAGATCTGGACTGCAGGCTGGCCATTTCAGTACCCGGATCCTTCTTCTACACAGCCATGATGTTGTAATTGATGCAGTATGTGGTCTGGCATTGTCACGTTGGAAAATGCAAGGTCTTCCCTGAAAGAGACGACGTCTGGATGGGAGCATATGTTGTTCTAGAACTTGGATATACCTTTCAGCATTGATGGTGCCTTTCCAGATGTGTAAGCTGCCCATGCCACACGCACTCATGCAACCCCATACCATCAGAGATGCAGGCTTCTGAACTGAGCGCTGATAACAACTTGGGTTGTCCTTGTCCTCTTTAGTCCGGATGACATGGCGTCCCAGTTTTCCAAAAAGAACTTCAAATTTTGATTCGTCTGACCACAGAACAGTTTTCCACTTTGCCACAGTCCATTTTAAATGAGCCTTGGCCCAGAGAAAACGCCTGCGCTTCTGGATCATGTTTAGATATGGCTTCTTTTTTGACCTATAGAGTTTTAGCCGGCAACGGCGAATGGCACGGTGGATTGTGTTCACCGACAATGTTTTCTGGAAGTATTCCTGAGCCCATGTTGTGATTTCCATTACAGTAGCATTTCTGTATGTGATGCAGTGCCGTCTAAGGGCCCGAAGATCACGGGCATCCAGTATGGTTTTCCGGCCTTGACCCTTACGCACAGAGATTGTTCCAGATTCTCTGAATCTTTGGATGATATTATGCACTGTAGATGATGATAACTTCAAACTCTTTGCAATTTTCTCTGAGAAACTCCTTTCTGATATTGCTCCACTATTTTTCGTCACAGCATTGGGGGAATTGGTGATCCTCTGCCCATCTTGACTTCTGAGAGACACTGCCACTCTGAGAGGCTCTTTTTATACCCAATCATGTTGCCAATTGACCTAATAAATTGCAAATTGGTCCGCCAGCTGTTCCTTATATATACATTTAACTTTTCCGGCCTCTTATTGCTGTAATGTGTAGCTCTCATGAAATCCAAAATTAGCCAATATTTGGCATGACATTTCAAAATGTCTCACTTTCAACATTTGATATGTTATCTATATTCTATTGTGAATACAATATAAGTTTATGAGATTTGTAAATTATTGCATTCCTTTTTTATTCACAATATGTACAGTGTCCCAACTTTTTTGGAATCGGGTTTGTACATCAGAGAACCTTTTATTATTATTTAGTATTATTATTGACTTACTTTTGTTTATTAATTTTAACTTATTAACTTAAAATCTAAGAGGTTACTTGAAGTAAATATATTAGGAGAGGTTCAGCTGATAAAAAAGTTGGGGAATCCCTGCATTGCATGTAAATATGAAATGACGTGAATTTGTACATTTAATGTGTTTGAAAGTGTGATTCCACAGAACCTGGAAGAGCTTCTGGACGGATATAAGCAGTAGACTTTTATAGAAAGGAACATTTAAAAGATAACAAAGAAGTAGAATCAATAAATTATGAATAATTTACTGCCATTGTGAGTCTGATTACGAGTATTTTAAAATGTAATATAATCTGATTACAAGTACTGTACTTAATTTTTGGAATCTGATTACGTAATCCAGATTACATGTAATCAGTTACTACCAGCACGGTCTGTAATATGGCTCCAAGTGTGATTTTTGATTTTTTTTTCTCAATATTTATGCGAATAAATGAACATTCAGCTTTGTCATCACAGAAATAAACCACATTTTAAAATATATTCAAATAGAACATAGTTATTTTAAATTGTAATAATATTTCACAATATTACTGATTCACTGTATTTTTTAAATCAAAAAATGCTACCTTGGTGAACATGAGACAAAAACATAAAAAAATTTTTTTTAAATGGATCTACTTTATAATCATAATCCTCAACACCTTTCCTCCATCTGATCGTCAAATACAGACAAACAAGTACTGGCACTATTGTATAGTAATTTTATTTTAGGGGTTGGAGACACTTGATGTGTCTTAAAAATATTTATGCATACAAGCATGCATTTTTGACAGACAACCCCAAAAAACGATATTGTATGGAAGCCTGTTTTTGTATTTAAAAAAAAACAAAAAAAAAAACATACTTTTCGTGACATATAAAGTTGCAGTTACAAAAAATAAAGTTATTTGTCTTTTTATTTTTTACTCTTAGGCATAAAAAGGCTTTCATAATATAGGTAGACTACATCACAGACTAATAGTTGTGACTAGTCCTTTGTTTAAATGCAAACCTAACATCACCTGTCATCACAAATGATTGCAAAACGTGTGAGAAATTCACACAACAACATTTCCGAGTAGTCTTACAGAAGTATATTCGTACAAAAAATATTTCTTATGAACAAAAACATTCAATTATCTACATTCAAATGTAGATATCTACCAGTCTCATTTGTGTCACATATGCAATGTTTACCCTTTTCCAACAAGGAAATGAGCAGAGATCGTAAGACATTTGAGGTCTGAATTCCCTGAAACCACATGGGATTGTGGTGCTGTGCTCTGTTCCGAACAACCCAACATTGGCTCAACCAATGGAGCGAGTTTGTGGCAGGAACATCTGTTTGCATGCCCAATGGCAAAAGGGGAGTGTGGAAACCTGTTTGAAAACAGCCCTTATTCCATTTGATGATGCTAGTGCGACAAAAATTATACCGGTACTTCAACTTTAAACAGTACAGCTAATCTGGAAAACTGTAAATGTGGAAATCTGTGCATAGCTCTGCATAGCTCCACAGACACATTTGGTATTTCATGAATAACATGTCTTAATACTCTTTTTAGTGCATGATTCAAGAGTACATGTTGTTCTTCAGTACAACAATCACATTTCTGATTGTTCTATTTAAGGCACTACAGTAAAGCTCAAACACCATGAGGTATGAAACGGCAGTGTTAATTCACCTCAACAGACGGCATGAAATGTCTTTCATAGTCCGAGACACAACGCTGGTCCCACCACTCTTTACCAGCGCTGCCATTCTCCTCTTCATCAGTATCAACCATCTCACTGTACTCTTTTCTCCAGGTGCCCTGTTTTGAAATGTCTCTGTTTGATTCCTCAGAATCTTCTAACCACTTCTCCCTACTCCCTTCATTTGTCCTGCCCAGTCCATCTGGCACCTGGAAATGTTGGGCTTCCACATCGATTAAAATTTTCTCTAGTTCAGTCTCTGAGGGAGGGGAAGGTGTGTTGGGGTTCTCCACGATCTCCAGCTCAGAGATCTTCAGAGTCATTTCCGACAGAGAACAGCGTAATGGCCACGTGTACTGGAAGAAAAGCCAAACTCATTCTTTAGAAGAACAAATATTTTACCATTTTTATACATGTGACAGTCTCTTTCATATAGCTTTATAAATCTTTAGATTCTCACCTGAAAGTTCATGTGTTTAAATGATTTACTGTTTAATGGATCTGGGATCTTCTGAGAACAGTAACGTAACCTGTACCAAGACAGCAGATATTAATTCACCACAGTGTGTCTAATTTACCAGTTGAGGAGCTAATATAGTTCTTTTTGTATTCTTTGCTTAGGGGTGAATAGAAGTTTTACAGTTTTTGCAGTTTTTATACGGTTAGCGAACTTCCCAACATGACCCATGCTGTTGAGAGCGCCGTTTAGATGTAAATAAGTAAATATGTGCTGCACGCTTTCCTCTCAATATCAAAATAAACAACAAAAATGACAGCGGTGAGAAAACAAGTTAAAGGGATAGTTCACCCAAAAATGAAAATTCTGTCATCATTTACTCAACCTCAAGTTGTTCCAAACCTGTATGAATTTCGTTGTTCTGCTGAGCATAAAAGAAGATATTTTGAAGAATGATAGTAATTTTTTTCATACTATGGAAGTCAATAGGGCCCATCAACTGTTTGGTTACTCATATTCTTCAAAATATCTTCTTTTGTGTTCTGCAGAAAAAAAGAAATTCATACAGGTTTGGAACAACTTAGGGATGAGTAAATGATGACAGAATTTTCATTTTTGGGTGAACTCTCCCTTTAAGAAAGCATCTGATCATAGCGATGTAGGTATGTTTACATGAGCTCTGCAATTCGGCACTCCAGTAAAGTCACGTCATGTTTATATAGCACTTTATGCAATAGATAGCTTTAAACCAAGCAGCTTTATAGTATTAAAAGGTTAGTTCACCCAAAAATGAAAATTCTGTCATTAATTACTCACCCTCATGTCGTTCCAAACCCGTAAGACTTTCGTTCATCTTCAGAACACAAATGAAGATATTTTTGATGAAATCCGAGAGCTCTCTGACCCCTCCATAGACAGCAATTTAATGAACACTTTCAAGGCCCAGAAAGGTAGGAAAGACATTGTTAAAATAGTCCATGTGACTCCAGTGGTTCAACCTTAATTTTATGAAGCAATGAGAATACTTTTTGTGTGCAAAAAACAAACAAAAATAACGACCTTGAAAGTGTTAATTAAATTGCTGTCTATGGAGGGGTCAGAAAGCGCTCAGATTTCATCAAAAATATCTTCATTTGTGTTCTGAAGATGAACGAAGGTCTTACGGGTTTGGAACGACATGAGGGTGAGGAATTAATGACAGAATTTTCATTTTTGGGGGAACTAACCCTTTAAACATGAAAAAAAACATTGTTCATTTTCACAAAACAGTATGCCAGACAACATAAATGTGCATACAATGGCAATGCTAAATAATAGTGATAGTTGGAATGCATAATACAATTGTTTATCTGATAATTGAATGGAATGCAATTCACAACAGGGCCAAAAGTATGTGGACACCCCAACCTGCTTGTTAAGCATTTACCATGTCACTGCATGATGCTATAGAAGATTAAGATTAAGGTCAAGATTTATCCTCACAGAAATGACTAGACTAGTCAAGCTCACTATTTAGAAGGGGGTGTCCATATACTTTTGGCCACATAGTGTATGATGGAATTATAATGAAAGGTTATACTCACAATACCCAGGTAAAAGCAATAACTAATATCAGGAAAGACAACGGTATTAATACAGCCAACACAATTGAGGAAGCAAAACCTAGGAGATGAGATGGAAAGAAATGACTGGTTTACTACTGGAAGCGGAGTTTTTTAACTACATACTGTATGCAAACACAGACCTCTTAGTATTTTGGACGATGCATGCAATGTAAATCTCAAAGTAAGGAAGAAAGAAAGAGCTCGTCTTGCTCATTCTTACTGTATTCTTCAGTGGTGGAGAAAGTGGTGGTGCTCCTCATTCCTTCACCAGCAGCGCTCACAGCGCTCACCCAGGCCTGGTACTGCCGGGACGGCTGCAGGTCTGACAGCTGCACGCTGGTCCTGTCACTGCTCACGTTAAACCCTGGTAAACAGGCCACAGAAATACTCTACCGTTAAAAAGGTTTGGGGTCTCTTCTGCTCACCAAGGCTGCATTTATCTGATCAAAAATACAGTAAACCAGTAATGTTGTAAAGTATTACTACAATTAAAAAGAACTGTTTTCTATTATAATATATTTTAAATGTCATTTATTCATATTATGGTAAAGCAGAATTTTCAGCATCATTACTCCATTTTATTCCAAGATTCTTTTATCTATAGAAAGTTCAAAAGAACAGCTTTTATTTGAAAAATAAATCTTTTTGTAACATTATAAATGTCTTTATGGTCACTTTTGATCAATTTAATGTGTCCTTGTTAAATAAAATTATTTCTTTCAAAAAAAAAAAAAAAGAAACGTTGTGTCTATTAACACTAAGTGCAAATAGCCCGCCTTGTTGGCAGAGGCTATTTACACTAACTCTGCCCACCAATGTCTGGTTGGGCCAGACAAAAGTACAAAAAACACGTGTAATCTGTCAGCAGTCGTGGCATAGGGAATAAGTTGCGTTACAGATACTGTTACGTCTGTGACGTAATGCGTTATTTTGTTTTTTGTTGTTGTTCCTGCTGTCTCCTTTTTCCTCTTTTAGGATTGGTCCTGGACATAATTGGACCAGAGAAGAGACCCGGACTATAAATTCCCTGGAGTTCCTCTGGAGGGAGCTCTCTGTCTCTTTGATTGCTCTTGACTGACTGTTGTTGGTGGAAATGTAGATGCGGCAGATGGTGATGTCTGTGCTCTTCTTTGTGTTAACAGAGTGCTGTTAGCCACTTCTGATACAGTTTTGATCTCTATGTGAAAACAGTGCCCTACTGATCCTATCTGTAGACTTAATTATTTGAGAAGCCGTAGGGGGTGATTGCCTTGTTTTTTTTTGTAGGCCAAAAGGCCATTACATTTTCTCCTGTTTATTGGTCAGATAAGGAGATAGGGTATGTCATTGTGTGTTTGGTTTCTTTTCTGTTTGTTTATTTGTTTTGGCATTAGTTCACCCCTGAAGAGTTAGCGTCTAACTTTGTTTTTTTTGTTTTTTCTAAACTAAATATTCAACTATATTACTGATCCGCCCGCATTGACACTATATGATAATTGAACTGAGCTGGATGACATCACTGTCTTCTCCAGAGCAGAGAAATTCTGTTGCATTATTTTCCTGTTAACACTGTGAAGCTGCTTTGAAACAATCTCCATTGTAAAAAGCGCTATATAAATAAAGTTGACTTGACTTTCTTTCAAGATAGTTTCGTAAAAACCGAAAACAACATCACTATGAAAACAAACCAGAGAACAATAAAATAAAATAAAATGTATAATTAAGAAGTACTTTTTTGTCTTTTATGTTACACCCTGACCTAAACCAGGGATCGTAACAATACTTTTGACGCTTTCTTTTTTTCCCATCACATATCAGATTGGAAAGGCATATATTTTCAATAAATATGAAGAAAATATGTGTAAAAATTGGAATTCAAGTGTCTAATGCCGAGTTCACACTGCACGATTTTTCCCCCGATTTTGACTCGCCGACAGGTTTTGCGAAATTGCAGACAAATGCCCGAAATCATATGCAAATCGGTGCTCATTCACGCGAGTGACAATCACGCAGTGTGAATTATCAAAGACGCGATCCGAGAGAATCGCTTCAAAATCCTGCTGTGTGAAATGTGCTCTGACTGAAAATCACATCGGCGATGACCGACAGCCAATGAGAGAGCAAGATACAGGGCAGCGGGAGGTTCAGGGAGGAGTTCTAGACCAGAATATCAGTATTTTAATAGATATATTTACAATTACATAAAACAGAAACAAAGCACAAACATTTGCTTGACCAGCCGCAATAGCAGCACATTGCAAAATGATTTATTTACCTCCAACTCTCTTTGCAGAACACAATCCTTGCTCCCCATGTATCCCCAACCATTTCCTCCATAATTTTTTTCTTTTTCTCCTTTTCGCTGCAAATCTGAGCACAGACAATTTGGATTGCAAGCTTCTTGCGGGCTATCATTCATTTTTAATAACAATTCTAGTCTCGCGTGAGAACTCCGGTCTGGCGGAGTCACTTCTCGCACGTGTTTGGTTGTGAAGCGTAGTTTGCGGACTGGACAGGGTTGTCGGCGATTCTTCCTATTGTAAAGTCATGCAATGTGTAACTCCCTGTCGCCGATCCATCGTGCAATGTGCACACAGCAGCAACTGAATGCTACCCCAGATAGTCGTGTAGTGTGAAAAGAACTGTGATCTGACGAGTTTGAAAATCGTGCAGTGTGAACTCGGCATAACGGTTATTTAATAAAGTGTTTATTGGGTAGGTGTAAGGAGGGCTTTATATGGTCCCAATAAGGCGGCATTTATTTATTATATATAATCATTTACACTCATATATGTTATTATTGCATACTGTTTTATAATGTACTAAGATACTGAGGTGCAAATAGTATCTAACTACTATTTACACTTATTGCAAAGAAAATACTGCTATTTTTACATAGTGTAAATAGAATATATCGCTATTTGCACTTATCTAGCATCTATTGCTAAGAAAATATGCTATTTTCACTTAGTGCAAATAGCTGCTGCCTCAAAAAAACAAAAAAAAACAAATTCCGACTGACGCCAAACTTGGTAATCTAAGCATTAATGTCATTTTCATGTTGCAATGTTGGTCAAACATAACAAAAGTACTAAGCGATACTTTCTCAAGGCCAGGACACACACAAGCTGACTGTGTTGTTGTCTCTTGTCGGCTGCACCTCGGCCAAAAAGCTGAGCTTGAACACACCAAAATGACTAAAGGTGACTGTCAACTAGCATGTGCGTTCTGCGCCAACATGTCTAAATCAGCAGGTATCAATCAATAGTCTATTTTCGTCATTCAAAAAGGAAACCGAAACTAGGACTGCAGATATACAAACCGTAAAAAAAGCAGCGCTATCAGTCATGAATATCAGTCATGCTGATCACTTTCTTAATTCCAGTCGGCTCATGTTATTATGAAAATATTTGTGCATTTGAATGCTCGGGTAACAGCCTTCAGTCTGTACTGTCTTGACTTCTTTGCTCGCTTTCATCATTTTCACTTTTATTCTCATGCACTGACTCATTCGCTAAACTGAACAGCCAATCAGAGTTCTCTCTCTCACAGACACCGATTCAACATGCTGAATCGGCCAAAAAAACCCAGACAGCGTCTGACTAGATCCAACAGTGTGGAACACGCCCAAAAAACTAAGCCCACGACGCTCAAAAACGGCCCGACATTGGATTGGATTGTCCCGGGCTAAAGACTCACATTAAAGGAGAGATCATGGCTTACCTGTCTCATCAATGCCCACTAAGTAATGCAGGATGACACCTTTGTTCTCATGCACAGGGATGGGGTTCCACATCAGAATGACAGAAGAGTGAGAGATGATCTTCACATGGAATTGTGGGACATTAGGAGGAACTGGGCAGGGAGATAAAGAGATGATACCAATCTGATTACAGGATCTTACATTTACCAACCAAGTACTTTGTGTCCTAAAACTAGCTCAAAGTGAGAAAATGTTTTATAAATGGAATGCATTACACTTTTGTTGCAATCAATCTAAGTTAATGGTAATGTTGCACTATACAAGCTAATTACTGAAAATGAAATATACTTTTACGATGTAGGTGTTTTTTCACAAATAAGCTTAATATTATAACTAGTTATAATTATTATAATTAGGGGTGTACATTTGTAAACACACAGTATTAATTAATTGTAATAGTTATAATTGTAATTGTAATATTATTGTAATATTTTATGTTATTTCACAGAATTTTGGCTCTCTGTTGTATTGAACATTTGGAAAACAACACGGAAAAGCCCTATTTTTTTTTTTGATGTCTTGTGGACTTTGGTCTGTTGTCAATGAAATAACCAAAAGCGCAGTCAGTAATTTAAGGGATGTCATACCTTCTTGAAGTGTGTAAACAATCGCTGACTTGAGGAAAGTGCTGTGGTTGTTAAAGACAGCAAACAGCGACACATTATATGCTGTGTAGTTCGTGAAGTCACCTGTGGATGGAGACAAATGCGACACTGATGCTGTCAGGGTCAGAACAAATTACAACTTTCTCTCTCTTTTTCACACACACACACACACACACACACACACACACACACACACACACACACACGTTTGTTTCACTATAATAGTGAGGAAACTCCATAGACCTGCACTGATTTTATATCAGATTAATGATATTTTCTATGGCCTAAAGCAACCCCTACCCCTAAACCTACCCATTACAGAAACATGCAAAACACTAGATTTAAATAAAAACATGGTTCGGCCGATTTTTATCCTTAATCCAGTAAAATGTTGGTTGTAATAATATTTCACTATACAAGTGAGGACATTTGGCTAAACCTATATTGGTATAGCTAAACCTGTACACACACACACACACACACACACACACTCACAAACCCACCTGTGATTGTGACAGATCTCTGGGTTCTGTTTACCCTGACCCAGTTCAGGCACGGACGGTGAGGTACTACAGACACGTGCTGGACCAAATACTCCAGGACGCTCTCAGAGAACTGTGGCTGTACATACCATGAGACCCACAGCGTCTGTTTCTCACCCATTACACTCAGATTCACCTCAGGTGTTGTCTGTCCTGCACGGCAAAAATATGATATAAATATAATTTTACATGACCATTCAAAATTTGGGGATTGGTAAGATTTCTTTTTTGAAAGTGTCCTATGCTCAGCAAGGCTGCATTTATTTGATCAAAAATAAAGTAAAAACAGTAATATTGTGATATATTATTGCAATTTAAATTAACTGTTTTCTATGTGAATACATTTTCAAATGTAATTTATTCCTGTGATCAAAGCTGAACTTTCAGCATCATTACTCCAGTCTTCAGTGTCACATGATCCTTCAGAAATCATTCTAATATGATGATTTGATACTGATTTGATATAAAATTTCTGATTATTATCAATGTTGAAAACAGTTGTGCTGCTTCATATTTTTGTGGATACAGGATTCTTTGATTAATAGAAAGTTCAAAAGAACAGCATTTATTTGAAACAGAAATCTTATAAATAATATTATTTATAAATGTCTTTACTGTCACCTTTGATCATTTAATGTGTCCTTGCTGAATAAAAGTGTTAATTTCTTTCAATAACATCATACTAAGCCCAAACTTTTAAACAGTAGTGTATATTGCATTATATTATAAAAATGAAAAAAAAAAAAAATATATATATATATATATACACACTCACCTAAAGGATTATTAGGAACACCATACTAATACTGTGTTTGACCCCCTTTCGCCTTCAGAACTGCCTTAATTCTACGTGGCATTGATTCAACAAGGTGCTGAAAGCATTCTTTAGAAATGTTGGCCCATATTGATAGGATAGCATCTTGCAGTTGATGGAGATTTGTGGGATGCACATCCAGGGCACGAAGCTCCCGTTCCACCACATCCCAAAGATGCTCTATTGGGTTGAGATCTGGTGACTGTGGGGGCCATTTTAGTACAGTGAACTCAATGTCATGTTCAAGAAACCAATTTGAAATGATTCGAGCTTTGTGACATGGTGCATTATCCTGCTGAAAGTAGCCATCAGAGGATGGGTACATGGTGGTCATAAAGGGATGGACATGGTCAGAAACAATGCTCAGGTAGGCCGTGGCATTTAAACGATGCCCAATTGGCACTAAGGGGCCTAAAGTGTGCCAAGAAAACATCCCCCACACCATTACACCACCACCACCAGCCTGCACAGTGGTAACAAGGCATGATGGATCCATGTTCTCATTCTGTTTACGCCAAATTCTGACTCTACCATCTGAATGTCTCAACAGAAATCGAGACTCATCAGACCAGGCAACATTTTTCCAGTCTTCAACTGTCCAATTTTGGTGAGCTCGTGCAAATTGTAGCCTCTTTTTCCTATTTGTAGTGGAGATGAGTGGTACCCGGTGGGGTCTTCTGCTGTTGTAGCCCATCCGCCTCAAGGTTGTGCGTGTTGTGGCTTCACAAATGCTTTGCTGCATACCTCGGTTGTAACGAGTGGTTATTTCAGTCAAAGTTGCTCTTCTATCAGCTTGAATCAGTCGGCCCATTCTCCTCTGACCTCTAGCATCAACAAGGCATTTTCGCCCACAGGACTGCCACATACTGGATGTTTTTCCCTTTTCACACCATTCTTTGTAAACTCTAGAAATGGTTGTGCGTGAAAATCCCAGTAACTGAGCAGATTGTGAAATACTCAGACCGGCCCGTCTGGCACCAACAACCATGCCACGCTCAAAATTGCTTAAATCACCTTTCTTTCCCATTCTGACATTCAGTTTGGAGTTCAGGAGATTGTCTTGACCAGGACCACACCCCTAAATGCATTGAAGCAACTGCCATGTGATTGGTTGATTAGATAATTGCATTAATGAGAAATTGAACAGGTGTTCCTAATAATCCTTGAGGTGAGTGTATATATATATTTTTTTTTTTTAATATACAAAACGTTTTAAGCAGAACTTAAACAAAATGAGAGACAACAGCAAATGACAAATAATTCAAATTAAAGATCAAATATAAAACATAACTTTTGATCAGAATTTTGCATTAACATACCCCTTACGGGGAACGGAATGAATGTGGGGTCGGATGTGCCCATTGAGGTGTTGGCTGACACAAAAACTCCCATAACACCCATCTTGAGAGGGAAACGTCTGAGCTGCGGGCAGTTCTGCTCTGTGCGATGATGACTTCCTGTGTCTCTCCGTTGCCTGGTATACTGCTTGATCTCAGTGCCATTTTTAAGCTTCAGTGTCACAATATAGTAGCAAATTTCCCCTCTAGCCTGAGACAGGGGCATTTCCTGAGAGACAAGAAATAACGTCAGACAGTCAAATTTTTACAGTACATTCACGATGTAATGAATCATGACTGACACACTAAACAAGAACCAGTTAGAATGATGTATTATGGGAGTATAGCCTACTTTCCAATAGATGTTACAAGGAGAGTTGTCAGAATTAGGGGCACAATCACTCCAAACATCCAGCTGTCCAACCGGTGCTGTAAAGACAGAATATTACAGTCATCATCATTGATTATCTTATATAATACATTTAAAATGGAATACTAACATACTGAGTACAGCATACTGTGCAGTATGTATTGTATACCTATATAGAGAGAGATACAACAGAACGGGATGAACAGAAAATGAGGGCCATATATAAACAGAGTAAGCTAATTAACTGGATATGTAACTCAGATCAGTAAAAATTTAAACTAACTAGTAGAGGGAAAATGGTAAAAACAGAATATACACATGACAATATATATATACAGTAAAGACATTTATAATGTTACAAAAAAATTCTGTTTCTAATAAAAAAATAAGAGCGTTTTTTGAGCAACAAATCAGCATATTAGAATGATTTTCAGCTTGTCATGACAGGAATCCCAGGTGAAAAATACGTACTATTAAATGCATTAAAAATGTACTTGAGTATGTTTTTATTACAATACAAATATACTATAATGCATTTTTAATACATTTAATAGTACACATTTTTGATCACATAAATGTAGCCTTAGTGAGCATAAGACATATTTCAAAAACATTTAAAAAATCTTAGTGACCACAAACTTCTGAACGGTAGTGAGAAGTGGTCACTCTTGTATAAAACTGAATTGCGTGTGTTTTTACCACTCTAAAACAGGACTGACATCTGTATTCTTCTGCTGTGTGAATTTGAATCAAGATTATCTTCAGTAAAACAGTAAATGAACAAGTGTTTTAATGTCCTAAATGAATGTATTGGGGTGTCTTTCTCTGACCTGCAGGAGGCGTCCTGACTGAATACACTGAACTCCAGTCACTCATGACTTCCTCTTCATATCCACAGTGGCAGCGAACACGAAAACTGTACTGTGTGAATGGCTGGGAATCCTCAAACGGAAACTGGGACTGGCAATCATCCTCCTGCACAATGATTCAATTCAATTCACAATTACTTGTATAGCGCTTTTCACAATACATATCGCTTCAAAGCAGCTTTTCAGACAATGCATGCATCTACATTACAATTTAGAGTGATATGTTATCTACAGAGCCCTGCACATGACATTCAAGAAAAAAAACAGTAAATCATGCGCACGATTTACTATTTCGTTCACTCGATTTGCTAAATCGTCCACACGAGTTACTAATTCGTTCCCTCGATTTATAAATCGAGTGAAGGAATTAGTAAATCGTGCGCACGATTTAGCCTACTAGTTTTTTTCTGCATGTCATGTGCGGGGCTCCGTAGTTATCAGCGGTGACTGTTTCCAATAAAAATTCAATAATTTGTTTAACTGGAACATGAATTATTAAAAGAATAGTTCCACTAAAAATTTTAATTCTGTCACCATTTACTCACCCTCATGGTGTTCTTAATGATTTTTACAACATGTATTGACAAATTGCTGACATTATGAAAATTATTCAATTATCGGTAACACTTTATTTTGATAGTCCACTTTAGACATTCTACTAACTATAAGTAACTTTGCAACTACACGTCAACTACCAGTCATTAGAGTATTGGTAGACTGTCTGCTTAATCAGGGCTGCCAACTTTTGAGAAAAAAAAGCAAAAAAAACAACCAAAAAAACAAAACAAAGAATGTCATGTTAATTTTTCACAAGAAAAAAAAATCTCTCAACTAATGATGTAAACATACAGGGAGCCCTGATATTATTATTAAAGGTTAAAATAGTGTAATGTAGTGCATATATTTAGCAAAATACTCCTATCTATAGTTCATTTTTTTCTTGCTAACTAAGGTAAATGTAACATGACATTTACAGCTGTTTTGAGCAATTACATGAGACATGATTCATTTCAGTAAGTTGTAATATCTTTCAACATTCCTTCTAATGTTCATTTACTATTAACTAGTAGCCTAGTGAAGAGGAAGAGATGATCGGTTCACGAGGCACTTGAACTGTTACGCACCACATTAAAGAGCGCCATAATGTTATTTATTGTTTGAATTTCATAATAAAATTGACAGAATTCAAAGCTGAGACTTTGTTTCATATCGAAGTAACCTGCTCTGTCTTGTCTGTCGGTGTCGGTGTCCTCTTTGCGCCGCGATTTTTTACTGCGTGTGACGTGAGAGTGTGAGAACAGTGGCTGAATGCATGAGAGTTGGCAGCCCTGAGGCTTAATATCTGCTAACTCTTTATTTTGATGCTCCCTAACAGACATTCTACTAACTATAAGTAACTTTGCAAATTACATGTCACTTATTCTACTAACCCTAACAATAACAGTCTACTATAATATAATGAGAGTTAGCTCACAAAGTGGCAAATTCAGCTACACTGAATTTAACAGTTCAACACTTGACCCATTGACATTAAACACTTACTATTCTACTCTATTTCTATTATCTATTTTTTTCTTTTCTTTTTTCATTTATTAAAAACAACTTGCTAGGTGTACTGTGTTAGACTAACTGGGACTTGTCACAGCACTTATTGAATTACATATTGTTGCCCTGTTGTTGGTTTGATTGCTTCTATTCTCCTCATTTGTAAGTCGCTTTGGATAAAAGCATCTGCTAAATCAATGAGAGTTAGCTGACATGTAGTTGCAAAGTAACTTCTAGTTAGTATAATGTATAAAGTGGACTTGAAATAAAGTGTAAGCCAATTATTTTTGATTATATCCTTACAGTCATAACAATACATTAATTTACATTAAAGAAGCAAACAAAGTGAGAAAGGTAACTAGTTGGCACAAAACACAAAAAAGCAGTCGTGTTTCTCTTAGGCCTGGTTTAAAATCTACACTTTCTGTTTTACTGAGATTTGGATTTTAGTAATCCAATATTGATTCTTAAAACCAAAAGATCCATCCTTTAAAGGGTAAGTTCACCCAAAAATGAAAATTCTGTCATTAATTCCTCACCCTCATGTCGTTCCCAACCCGTAAGACCTTCGTTCATCTTCAGAACACAAATGAAGATATTTTTGATGAAATCCGAGAGGCTTCTGAACCACCCATAGGCAGCAACGTCATTGCAACTTTTAAGGCCCAAAAAGGTAGTAAAAACATTGTTAAATAAGTCCATGTGACTCCAGTGGTTCAACATTAATTTTATCAAGCGACAAGAATACTTTTTGTGCACAAAAAACAAACAAAAATAATAACTTTATTCAACCATTTCTTCTCTTCTGTGTCAGTCTCTTACGCTATTCACGTAGTAAACACAGTGCAGCGCTTCCGGGTTCTACGTCAGAACGTCGGCTCTGTATTGGCCACTGATTGGTCAGCTCCTGCGTCAGCATCACACACGTGTCATGGTGCTCATGTGAACAGCGTCAGCCAATAATGAGCCGGCGTTCTGACGTAGAACCCGGAAGGGCTGCACTGTGTTTACTACGTGAAGAGCGAAAGAGACTGAGACTGACACGGAAGAGAAGAAATTGTTGAATATAGTCATTATTTTTGTTTGTTTTTTGCACACAAAAAGTTAAATTTGTGTTCCAAAGATGAACAAAGGTCTTACGGGTTTGGAACGACATGAGGGTGAGTAATTAATGACAGAATTTCATTTTTGGGTGTACTAACCCTTTAATCTACATATTTTTAATGGATGTGATTACATTTCATTAAACTGTTCTTTTAGCACACCTCTGTTCCTGCAGATGGATGGATTTTCTTCTGAACTAACTCGCTACGGAAACTCTTTACAAAAACACTTTTGAACACATGAGTGAAAATGCCAGAGCAGCACCATTGAAGCCAGTGACACCAAGCTTAGAGGAAAATGTTCAAATATTCTTTGCTGAATCAGAATCGAATAAGGATTTTGTGAATCTGAACTGAATCAAGTGAAATTGGACTTTCCCTTCCTCCTCTCACCTGAATCCAGTCCAGCATGTGATTGTGCGCATGGTACTTCACTTGACACGTCTTGTCTAAGGGGCCCACACTTTCACACGGTGACATGTTCCAGTAGATCACCAGCGGCATGAAGGTGTGGGTAATAATGTTGGGGGGGTCTGGACGAACTAAACAAACAAAAACAGGGAAAAAATTTAAAGCTACAACTAAGCATTTAAATTTGTTGTTTTTTCTAAGGTGATGAAACTTTTTTCCTGCAAGTTTCATTAACTTGAGCTACACTACCATTCAAAAGTTTGGGCTTGGTAAGATTTGTCCCTTATGATCTCTTATGATCAATAAAGGCTGCATTTATGATTACGTCTACACCAACCTTTTCTCTACATTTTGGCCTTCCGTCCACACGTCTTACGAACACAGAGCTTTTTAAAGACGCTCTCCCAAGTGGATAAATTTGAAAACACTGCGTTGTAGAGTGAACTGTGAAAAGGAGGTATTTGAAAACGATGACACGTTTAGTCGTGTGACGTACCGATAGTTATCTGTTTTTATACCGGCATTGTAGTGCCTGTATTCATTTTCATAGTGTTGTTAAAAAAAAATGTTACTTTGTACAATCTTCATATTATGTTACTGCAAAGATAGAAGACAGAAAATGTACCCACTATTGCTGTTTTGTGTCAAAACATGAGGGCACCTGCGTTTCCATTCATGAAATGGCGATTTAATGCGACCTGGACACACTAGAAGTGATGAGATTTTGCTAATAAAGTGATCGTGTCAGAAGAATGGCCTGAGAACTTTATTATGTCAGTAACATCACAGTGAACAGTAGATGAACAGTAGTTAAAACGCCATTTTCAAATGTATCCAGAGTAATGTAGACGTGGCTTATTTGATCAAAACTACAATATTATGAAATACTATTACACTTTAAAATAACTTTTTTATTCATGTGATCAAAGCTGAATTTTCAGCATCATGCCTCCAGTCTTCAGTGTCACATGATCCTTCAGAAATCATTCTAATATGATAATTTGATGCTCATGAAACATTTCTTATTACGGTATTATCAATGTTGAAAATGGTGGTGCTGATTTCTTAAAAAAAAAAACAATCTTACTGACCCCAAACCTTTGAATAGTAGTGTATATCAGAGTGTATATAGTAGTGAAGAATATCAGAGAGACTTGGAGGTGATGGGCTCTTTTTTTACATTTATTAATAATAATAATAATAATAATCAGAATTGTGTGTATACTGGCTACTTTACAGTGCGTCAAATGCAGCCAATAAACTGCATGCACATGGCTCAGAGAAAACGAGTGATGGTTTTTACAATAGAGTAAACATGACTTACGGATATGGCCTGTGTTGAAGACAGACTCTTCAGATCGTGCAGAACCCAGCATATTTTTGGCAGTGACCCATGCTGTAATATCAGAGCTTTTCATATACTCCGTCCGGTTTATGACCGCATTCTCTTCATCGCTCTCCCTTGAGTTAACGTTCCTGAATATAAACACAAAGACGTTAATCTTTTATATTTGAAGTTTAAATTTGATATTTAATTTGCGATTATCCAAAAAATTTTTCAAGTTCTGCTTAAAAATGCAAACATTTTGACCACTTATTAGTAGGTAAACACGGTCACACCCATCACAATCTTGCCAGTGCAGGGTGTAAATGGTTGGAATCATCGGCTCATTGGATTTAGTCCAGGAGCAGTGAATGTCTTCATCCACGTCTTCAAGTCTTCTAGCACAATCAGGACGGGACGGGGAAGAAGGTGGATCTGTAAAAGATAAAAAACTATTCTTGAGGAAAGCCAACAAAGAAAGTAAAGGAAGAAAAAACAAAAAAACAGTAAGCCATAATAGCCAATAGCTGCAAGGGACCCTTTTTTATTTTCTAGACTGAGAAAACAGGAAGCTGTGTTGGGGAAATCTGCAAAAGTTTTGCACACTTCCCCTCCTTGTCTAATTTTGGACATCTCAACATGCATTTCTCGAAGAATGTTCCAGACTCAAAACAAATTAAGCTCTGTTACCAAATAAAATCATTTACAGTTACATATTCGGCTGATGCTTTTATCCAAAACTACTTCAATTGGCTTCAAGTGATACATTTGGCCAGTTCATGCATTCCCTGGGAATTTAACCCATGCTCTACTGGTTGAGCTACAGCAACACAACTTTCAGTAATGGACTAACAATTGAAAAGCCTATGGGGCAAGGCATCCTAGAGAGCTTAGAAACACAAATATGCATCTTGTATTTTTGTTAAACCACTTATAGTAACTCATCAATTCATTAAGGTGTTATTTGAGCTGTAAAGTTCTGCTCTAGGCGGAAAAAGGTTATGAGTAACAAAATCCTGCATATAATTATATAGTTTTTCTTTGTAAACAAATCCCTTCAGGGATCCTTGTGTGTGTGTGTCATGTCAACATAGACACTTGTACATAAAACCCAGAGCATTACCAGAGGTCATTAGAGATAAATTATAAATTCTGTGATACTCACAGCCTCCTCTTATTGTAACATTGCAGGTATCTGCTGTATTTCCATTGCACATGCAGCGAATATGCCCTGTAAGTTTTGTTGCGATAGAGAAGTTGAAGGTTTCTTTGGAACTGGCACATGCCCTGGGTAGCAGATGTCTCTGCCCCGGCGTGACAACATAAAGCTGACAGAGATCACAACTGTTTGCTCTTCCCCGTGCACTCGTGTGGCACACAACGGACACATTGTGGCCCGCAGGAAGAGCTCGATTCCACCAGCAGTTTACATCCACTTCAACGGAGGCTGAATAAATAAATAAGACAAAGAATGGTGACAAGTACAAGTTGGGGCAAAGATGCAGACCTGCACTCAGTTCCATAAAAACATGCAAACAAAGTTTAACATAAATTCAATCATCTATACTTTGAATATTTAATGTATTTTGAAAGCTGGTAAAAACACTAATTTGTATAAAGTTAAAGTTGCCTAAACGTATTTAGACACAATGAATAAATATTACTGGAATAGATGTTGTCCTATTATCTAGTTTATTGCACTAAAAGTGGCATCTGCCAACTAATGCTGCTAGAACTTCACTTTTGTAAGGTATTTTGCTATCAGTACCGTTATTTGTGAAACTTTGAAACTAAGTACATTGTTTCATAATTTAAAACCTAAAATCTTGCTTTTGTGCTGTCTTTTATTATATATAAATATATAAAATAAATATGTTATTATATATATACGTAATACACACCCACATATATTAGGGGTGTAACGGTACACGTATTCCTACCGAACCGTTTCGGGACAGGGCTTCCGGTACGGTGCACGTGTGTACCGATCGGTTCCGAATGCACTCTTCAACAGTTAACAGTAGGCTTGTTTTATGCGCGGAACATACTTCAATCCGAGTTCCCACACGAACATATTAAGTATTCAGTCCATTTTATCACGAAATCCAAACGATAAATGCCGTTTTGACGCTCTTTAATGTGACGTGACTGATCACTGTATAGGCGCGTTCAAGCGGCGGCGCGGCGCGCGTGTGAACGCGATCATCTCTTCCTAAAGAATATACATGAATTAATATGTTAATGTATGTTGAGGATACATTACAACGTACTAAAACGCATCATATATCATGTAATTGCTCAATCAGTGTTTCAACCGCTGAAAGACGTTAATAAAACAGCTTGTAAACAATGTCACGTAGCATTACATTTACCTCGGGCAGTCACTCAGTGTCCACAGCTGTTAGTTCACTAGAGAAATGAACTCTTTCACTAAATATATGCACTATATTAGCCTATATATATGAATTATATTCTACTTAAGCTGTTAGTGATGTCTTGTTTATTCAATGTATGTTTAAATAAATCTGTCATGAAAATGACAGACACTGTGTATAAATGATTATATCTCAACGTTTCAAACATAATTTTATAATAAGATTTAAAAGTTAATGCAAAAACTGCCTTATGTTAAGTTTAAATGTTTGCATACAATGTGTTATTTGAGTGTTGATTATTATATCTAAAAATAAATAGCAACTGAATTTAGGCTAATAGTTTGGGCTCTGTTGTTAACCTTTAATATTATAGTAATGTGCAAGTAAGGGCTCCCTATATAGTTTACAGCATTATCTTTAAGAAACTTTTAAGGGCATTTAAGGACAGACCATTTTTTTCAGTAAACCACTGTTTAATAAATATAAATAAAAAGCAAAAGAGTGTACCGTTACACCCCTAATATATATATATATGAAATATTCCAAACAAAACCGTTTTTCTCACCTTGAGAGCATATCCACATGTAAAGTAATATAAGCAAATGCACTTTTACATTCCGCCATGCCATTGCTCATGGCATTCGCGCACGCAGTCCAGTATGACGCAACGTACCGTTAACTGAGTAATCGCACGTTCACGGAAAGTCCGGGCATTTGTTTGTTTAGCTCCAAAGTTACATCGCTGACCAACAAGGAGCACATGTAAGTTCTTCAGTGTTTCTCTCTGTCGTCAGTCCACTTAAAAATAATCATCACTTAACGTCATTCTCTACATCCTGGAACGAACATTTTCTATGTCCTCCTGTGATACTGTTCCCTTATGTTCCTTATAACTACAGTTTTCCGTCGATTTAGTTGCAGTCGCTGTGTTCAAACCTCTTCATATGACAAGCTCGAACTTGCTTTACATGTAAACATACAGCCGTCCACGCCTGTACAGCCCGCACCAGAAGACTCCGCCCATATGTCGCCAACGCAAAGCCCGTTGACCAATCAGATCAAGGAGAATTATTCTCAGCCCGTTCCTTCAGTAAAATTAACTTTAGCAAAAGGGGAAACAGCTTGTCTAGTTCCTGTGAGACTACGTGCCACTGCCAACTGAACTTACACTGTATAAAGCTGTTTATCAGGTAACATAAAAATGTGCTTCACATGGTAACTTCTAAATTAACTGGTTTTTATTCAAGTCAAAAATGGATCCACCTGTAATTTTTAAGAGTTCAGATGCAGAAAGAGCTCTTTAAAGGGATAGTTCACCTAAAAATGAAAATTACCCCATGATTTACTCACCCTCAATCCATCCTAGGTGTTTATGACATTCTTCTTTCAGACGAATACAATCGGAGTTATATACAAAAATGTCCTGGCTCTTCCAAGCTTTATAATGGCAGTGAATGGGGGTAGAGATTTTGAAGTCCAAAAAAGTGCATCTATCCATCATAAGAGTAATCCACACAGCTCCGGGGGGTTAATAAAGGCCCTCTGATGCGAAGCGATGCGTTTGTGTAAGAAAAATATCCATATTTAAAACTTTATCAACTAAAATCCGACAGATGCTGTACGCATCGATTTACAGGGAAGGAGTGACCCCTGACCTGATGCATGACATATTGACGAATGCGGAAGCGCAGAGGATAGAGCAAAGCAAAACACTGGTCACGAATTAGAAGTCTAAAACGAGAATTTTCACAGAGAAATGTCGGAGGAGCTTGAGTTTGTTGCCCAGCCCTATTTCTTTGAACCGCGTGAGGCGTCAAAGCTTATACTACTCCTTCATCGTGTCAGGGGTTACTCTTTTGGCGTAAGTTGACTTGCATAGGCCGTCTGCCGGAAGATATTTTAGTTTATAAAGTTTTAAATATGGATATTTTTCTTACAAAAACCCAACGCTTTGCTTCAAAAGGCCTTTATTGACCCCCCGGAGTCATATGGATTACTTTTATGATGGATGGATGCACTTTTTTGGACTAAAATCAGGACTGCCATTCCCTCCCATTATAAAGCTTGGAAGAGCAGTGATATTTTTTAATATAACTCCGATTGTGTTTGTCTGAAAGAAGAATATCATATACACCTAGGATGGCTTGAGGGTGAGTAAATCATGGGGTAATTTCCATTTTTGGGTGAACAATCCCTTTAAGGTAGGACCTTTGCTACACTTATTTTGCTGCGCAGATTGGCAAATTTGATTGGTCAATGTATGATTAGTCATAATTCCCGCATCCAGCAAGTGTGGTTTTTAATAAATTGTCAATTCTAAACCAATTTTTAGCTTCCCCTTTTGAATGGATTTGACACTAAATTGCCTAAAGACACACAGTGGGCTCCAAAAGTCTGTGACTAATGAAAGCAGTTCCATGTTGTATTTTTCCTAATTTAAGACATTTTATTACAAGTTATGTTATCAGAAAAATGTCAGGAATTTCATAATTTTTTTAGCAGTTGATATGTCTCCCCTTTCCTCTCTAATTTCATTCTGAGCATGCACATTATCCAACATGATTTCAGAATGTTTCAAAGATCATCTTATTCAATGAATATATTATTAAATATCTGGGTAACACTTTACAACAAGGTTTCATTTGTTAACATTAGTTAATGTATTAACTAACATGAACTAACAATGATCAATATATTTGTTGCAGTATTTATTGATCTTTTTTTAATGTTAGTTGTTCATTGTTTGTTCATGTTGGTTTACAGTACATTAACTAATGTTAACAAATACAACATTTGATTTTAATAATGTAGTAAATGTTGAAATTAACATAAGATTAATAAATGCTAGTATTGTTAATTCTTAGTTCATGTTAACGAAAGTAGTTAACTAATGTTGTAAAGTGTTACCTATATCTGTTCTTCACTGTATATTTTACATTTAAATCCTTAAACTTGTTTTCAAGTTTAACTAAAAGCTTCCAACGTGAACACACATTTAAGCACAAACTGATTCATTAACGATTAATGCAAATAATCATCTTTATTCAAGATTGAAATATACCCTGGATAAAGATTAAAAACTGAACACATTGAATTTAATACAAAAAGTAACTTATTACATTACAACATCTATAAAATCACTATTTAAATTAACTGCAACATGGGAGTTCAATGAAAACAAACAATTTAGGTTTCTCAAGCACAATGAACAGAGACAGAAACATTCAACAGAGGAAGGGTTGGAGAAGCACACACACACTCCGTTATTCACTCATGCCATAGAGAGGGATAGTCTCAGCAAAGGGAGCTGATTTCTCCTTTGCTGCAGCCCCACTTGCAGCAGGCGTTGGACAGTCCCACAACTACATCGCGCCCCTTTCTGTCAACGGTGCGCAGCGCTTCAAGCACCTCCTCTGAAATGAGAGAGCGCGCAGGCCTGCTGAACATGCCACCTTCCTGTTCACCTTGTGCCAGTGACGGAAGATTTGAGTCAGATGCATGCTGGGAGGTATCTGCAGCATTACTGTCATACGAGCTCAGTAAGCCCAGTATTTCATCTGTGCGACATAAGAGATGCTGATTAATGTAATAGTTGTAAAACATAAGATGGATCAGTATGATTTACGTTATGGTAGTACGTACAAGTCTGAAGTTGGTAAAAAAAAAAAAAATGTATCATGCACTGCTCAAAAGAGGGTACGTTTTTTTTGTTTTAGTATTTTGAAAGAAGTATCTTATGCTCACCAAGCTTGCATCTATTTGATCAAAAACTGTATATTGTGAAATATTATTACAATTTATTATGTAATTTATTAATTTAAAATGTAATTTATTCCTGTGATGGAATTTCAGCATCATTACTCCAGTCTTCAGTGTCACATGATCCTTCAGAAATCATTCTAATATGATCAAGAAACATTTATTATTATTATCAATGTTGAAAACAGTTGGGCTGCTAAATAATGTTGTGAAAACCTTGATATATATATTTTTTCTCAGGATTATTTGATGAATAGAAAGTTTAAAAGAACTGCATTTATTTGAAACTGATTTTTTTACTGTCACTTCTGATCAATTTAACGCATTCTTGCTGAATAAAAGTATTAATTTATTTCTTTCAAAAAACGTATAGACCCCAAATGTTTGAATGGTAGTGTACATAATTCCCATATATACATTTTTGCTAATACATGACTGGTTATGTATTTGTAATATTTTTTGTATTTTAAAATTCTACATTTTTTACATTTGTATTGCCTTTAAATAAGTAAATACTACAGAAAAAAAACTAATGTAATTTCTACATGAAAAGGTTAGTTCAGGCAAGAATAAAAAACAAAGTAAAGTACTCAATTCAAGCTTATAGAAATTAAAGCGTAAATATCAACGTTATAAATTAGGTAAAACTACTCAACTTTTCTGATACTGGTGTTCTCATCATGCACTGGGGCATTGTTGTTAGGTTAAGTAACTTGCCATTTTGTGACATTTGGAGTTCATTTTCGACTCAAAATGACACATTCATATTCAAAAACGATCTATTGAATGTTACCATCATTGTGTATTGTGTACCAAGTATTGAGGTCTCTGTGTTCAGGTGCCACATTACTTCTGTAATGTAGATATGCTGTCTACACAGTATCTATTGTATTATATACTTAAATGTTTCTAAGAAAAGCATACACTTTAAAAGTTAAAAATGAAGTAAATTTTACTTATTGTTTTTTTTTCAGTGTAGGTGTTTAATACTAACCTGTGTTTGTTAAGGAGCGTTTCCAGCGAGAGCCTCCGCAGGTGAAGATGACAGCGCGTATGAACTCCCGGCCACATAATTTGACTCCATACGAGGGGCCGTCCAGTGCCTTTACTCCAGCCAGCAGCAGACACACTGCGAGCACTGTGGTTTTCCACATCATGCTGAGAGCAGATATTCACTGACAGCGGCGGTTGATGTTCAGAAGCTGGTTTCCTGCTGGGCTCCCTTTGGTTTGGAACCAGATGCCTGTTTGATGATTTTTCCCGGGTTCCTGCTCCTGCTTATAAAGAGATAAGGGGCAGACATGCTCAACCCCCACAGGCAGACAGGAGTCACAGATAACCATCTAAGATAGAGTCAGGGACCTTTCTGGAAACAAAAGCAAGAGCAGGAAAGGTGATTGTGTAATTAAAATGCAAGGGCGTACTGTGACATGAAATACTCTCCATTTACATTAATGAATCATATTTGCAATGTGACTCATTTCAAGTTATTGCTGTGTGCAAAATTGACAAATTGTACTGATTACAAATTTCATGACGGAAATTGTAGTTAGTAACGTAATCTTTTATCTGACTACTGTTTGATTACTTTTAGATTACTTTTGACCTGTATCACATATAGATTGAATAAGATTATTAAATAAAAATACAAAGAGAAAGAAAATACATTCTACAACATGAATTGCATTAGGGGTTCGTGATGAAAAGCTTAAATAAATAATTAAATCATAAAAATATAAAATAAAAATAAATAATTTTAAAATAAAAACACATTTACTAAGAAAATATATATTTTATTTGTTTACCTGCATGCCAATGTAAAGAGAAATGTAAAATAGGGAAAATCAATAAATGATGTGTTTATAATATGTAATCATGCGATCCATTTTTAATCTAATTATGAGCATTTTAAAATTAATATAATAAAATTAATTTAATTTTGGAATCTGATTACATAATCCAGATCACATGTCAGTTACTACCCAGCACTGTGTGCAACAGTAATTGCTCTTTAAGATGTCTATATCTGTTTTTCCATTTAATTAGAATTGCAGTACATTTTTTATTTACATTTTTATGCATTTAACAGACACTTTTATCCCATACCTTGGCGTTGCTATCACTATGCTCTATTCACTGTAAAAAAAATGTTGTTTCAACTTAAAAAAGTAAGTGTTTGTGCTGCCTTCAAATTTTAAGTTTAATCAAATTGAAATGTAAAGTTGTACTAAGTGACAACTTGGCTATTTGAGTTGACTAAACTTAAAATTTTAAGGCAGCACAAACACTTATTTTTTTTTAAGTTGAAACTGTGTTATTTGTTAGTAATGCTTTATTATTATTTTTTAAATCATGTAGAAATAGTACAATAGTACTGTTAAATTGTTTCAGCAGGGACTGGTTGTCAGGGTATTGCTATGCAATTGCCACAGGGTTCTAGTTGGTTATGGCATTGCTAAATGGTTGCTAAAAAATGCACCTGTTTTATTATCCACCAAGTGAAAATTTTAAGCCTGATCACTTATGAAAGTAACAACACGCCTCTCAAAAATCTGTGTCCTGAGTTCACCCCAATGCTTGTTTTACCTTCTTTGCCCTTCTATGCATCATTTATTTTTCCTTTATTTTTCAAACGATGTGATGACTGTGAGGTTAAAGGTTAAGGACAAAGAGCTGTAGCGAGCATGGCATTTTCAAAGTGTGATAACACAGTCCATTGCACATGGCAATTTTTGTAACCACATGGACAAAGGTCGCCAATATCCAAAATGACAACAGAATAATGAATTTTTAATGAATGCGATGATAACAATGACAACAGCATGACATTTCGAGAGACATTAACCATAATGTTTGACGTTTACATCTGACGTTTATATACATTACCTGCAAGGATGGTGGCCATGGATTTTTTTTGGGGGGGTTTATACAAATATTGAAATATACAATTCAATAGCATATATTATTTTAATTCTCTAATATATAATTTTAAGTGTATAGGTGATGCATTTTTTATTATCACATATTTTAAGCCATATTTTGTTCAGGTGAAATGGACTAAAAGTGTATTTAATAAAAAAATGGTTACATATTAAAGTTGTATACATTTATTATATTTCGTATTTGGAAGAAGAGTCTGCTAGATCAGGGGTTTTCAAACTGTAGTCCGGAGACCCCCAGGGGGCCGCAAAGGAGTGACAGGGTGTCCGTGGAAAAGTCTAGAGAAAAACCATGAAAAAATAAATAAGATAAATAAATAAGTGATTAAATGTTAAATTAACATCTAAAACATGTAACATCTAAAGTACATAAATTAGATTAAAAGAAATAAGTAATTAAATGTTAAATTAACATATAAATAAATTTATATTAAATAAATTAGATTAAAATAAATGAATAAAAATGTGATTAAAATAAAAAAATATGAATCTATTAAATTAACAATTAATATAAATCAATAAAAAATTGATTTAAATAAACAAATAAATGATACATTTAACAATACATTATTATAGTGAGCAGAAAAGATTTATAATAAAGTAGTCTAACTTAATAGAAACTAATGTTAGGCTAGATATATAATATAATTTTTTTAGTGTATTAATTGGGTGTTTATAAAAGACAGATGTCTTTTAAATTTCAGGATGGGGGTCCCTCACACGAGGATGTTTGGGGGTCCGTGGCTTCGAAAAGTTTGAAACGCCCTGTGTGTGTTAACAGCTCGTATACAACGTAGATTCAGATCAGCTTTCTATCAGCCGTGCTGTAATAGTGAACTTAAACGAAACAACACGACTGATTCCAGATCAGTACATGAACACCCCGTTTGCACAATCTGAGCGTGAGGCGCGTATGATTGACACACTTCAGACGAACCAGGTGCTGTACGTCGCATTGGCTCCCTAGTTCCACAAATAGGAAGACGCTGCATTATAGTTATTGTACCTGGACCAATCAGAGCGAAGAAAGGGGGCGGGAACACAGCGAGTGGGTAGCAACAGTTGCCTGGGTGAGGACGAAGCGCCATAGCCACGGTAGTCGTGGTGACAAGAACCCAGCAACGAGAATCAACAACAACAACAACCCGATTCATTGAAAAAAGCATTAAATCAAAAGTACCGCTGGAAAAGTCACTCGGAATAAGAGGTGATTCCGTTTTTTATATTTCATATAAAGGCACACTATGTTGAAAACAGAAGCAGGTGCGAGGATGATGATATTCTTAGCGTCTATCGATGTCCAGTAATCATTATTGGTGGCAGGGATTGCTAGGCGATCGAGTCGCGCGCTAGCCAGATGCGTCTCACAAACGATAGACATGACCAACAGCCTCACCAAAAGCTGCTCGTTGTTATGACGATATACTAGATAGGTTGTACAAAATGGCGGGTGTTGTTTGCAATAATACGTGAGTATCTATACACATTGCTGGATAGACACCCATCCATAGCATTCGGCTAGCGTTGCTATGGAGCCAGGTGTTATAAACGCTGTTGGCATAGTTACACCGACGAGCACGCTGACAAACCTGCAGTTATTGCTGGATAAACCAGAGACCCTCCTGTTCTTAACCTTACTGACCACTGCATGATTATTGGACATGAAACTATATGTACTAATCCGCCGAAATAACATTTCGTGCATTGTAAATAATATACAAATGTCTCCATGCAAACCAGGGAATTTGATACTGCGCAGATACTGTTTGCACGTCAAAGAAAATGTAATTATTTTCTGCATTATATATTAAATCTTTATGCATTATTCTATGATTATAGTAGCCAAGTTAAATGTTTTATTTATTGACACTTCTATTGATTTAATTATGATTATGGGGTGCATATGCATATATTGTAGAAGAACAGGCTGGTTTGTTCCTATTGATATATATATATATATATATATATATATATATATAAAATTTACTATATATATAATATAAATAAAAAATTTATATTATTAAAATACATATTTTTATTTATGTAGGGCCTTTCATGAACCAAGTGATGCATAACAATTATATAACAATTGCATAACATGTGCTACAGCAAAATTCATAAGATATAAGTATACAAAGAAACAAGATGTATATACAGACTTAATTCGAGGATTGTTGCGTAATTGAATCGTGAATTTGAGAGTAATGAAGTAAATTTACTGACACATGACATTATAGATGTGTTACAAATTCTGGGAACAATAATGCCAGTAGAAGACAAGCAAAACGTAAAGGTTTTACTAACAATGAGATTGGAGTTTTAAAGATCTAAGACCAAAGATGGTTATTTTTTATTAGAGAAATACACCTTATTTTAAATGGCGTTTTCATTTTTTAGTTTCCAAGTCCCACTTTGTGTTCTTGACAATGCTGTGTGCCCTCATTAATTTGCAAGCAGTGATCAGGTTACTGGTAATAGGACACCAAACGCTCTGCCCAAACCTTCCCTCCTCTTCTTTTTGCTGGCCCAACAATGGTTGTAGTCTTTAGGGCATTTCTGTAACCGTGTGGTTGTGCCAAGGTGGTACTTAGTGAAATCGATTAGTGATAATGATAAAAAAAACCCAACTAACTTTGATACTGTTGTTAGCTATGACAAGCATTACTATTAATATTGATCATACTTAGAGTTTTTACATCAGTGCATAACTCAGCCTTCACTATTGGCATTTTTTTTGCCTAGCGAATGGATTCAATTTCACACAACTGCATTTAAATGTAGTTTTCTATTTTCTCTTGTTTATTATATTGTGTTTATTACACAGCTCTCTGAAATGCCTGATTCTGATTGGTCAGTCACAACGTTCCAAGGTCAATAGAGTGCAATAGTTCCCGCCCCCCTTTTCAGCGGCTATAGTTCCGGAAGTATTTTTTTCATTAATTTTTCCCATAGGGATTTTAAAATAGTCTTCATTAAAGAGTTGTAATCCATGAACCAATCATCTACGAGGTGAATCACAACATTAAAAACTGATTTGAAGCAAAAAGATTTTTGAAAATCTGACAAAAAGACAAAGGTACAAGACTGTGTACATAACGGTTTTAATGAGGGAAAGAACTACAATCCCATGAAGCATCGCACACAGCATAATCAAATTAAAAATGGAGAAATATGAAACTACTCATTTACAAATGTTGTTGCATAAAAACAATATGTTTTTTGAAGTTAATATGCATACATATTAGTGCTGTCAATCGATTAAAAAAATTAACTAATCGCAAAATTTTCTGTAAATAATCGCGATTAACATTTAAGTTTTTAATATATGTTTATATTGTAATAATTATACATTTAATCTCCAAATGAATGTAGAAACAACATAAAGACAGTATATTTAAATATTTGATCTAACAGATAGGAAATATACAGAAATTGAATAAAGTTATCAAACACTTCACAGTCTTCACTGCATGAATTATAAATTAAATATAGATTAATTCTTATTAAAGCTACAAATGTTCAGTCAAGAGCAGTGAGTGATTTTCTCTTTGTCTTTTGTTCTTTGATTTACATTAATGACAGACATCACAGCAGCGGGTTTATTAGGCTGCTGTCACTTTAAGATCTGAAGCACATGACGCGGATCCGGATTTGACACGCATCCGATGTGCTCACAACACTTTTTTAACTGATTTAAGACTGTGCTTACAAGGATAATCAACAAAGCGGACATTTTGGCCGTGTTTTTGTCCGTTCAAGCACGAAAAAGAACGCGGTCGTGCTGTCTAAAGCGGTCCTGTGTGTGTCACACAGACATAAGATTCACAGACGTGCGCTAGTACAGATTTAAGTTCTTATTTTTGCTTTTATGGTTTAATAGCACTTCAAAGAATGATAGTGTGATCATATACTGTAGCGCAGCCAAAGGATGACAGAAAAAAACGGATCCTGCGTTAATTGCGATAAATAATTTTAACGCTTTAAACTGAAAAATGTAATCGCATGCGTTAATGCGCTAATTTTGACAATCCTATAGAGATTGACTCGATGACGTCATTTGCAGTGCTTAATGGGAGTGGGTGGAGCTAAAGAGATCTTTTGGAGCGTGTTGCTTGTTTCGACTCTGATTAGTTTAATTTTCTGTACAGCATCATGGGTAATGTAATTTTTCACCAGGAATTCCAGTTACCCATGATTATTTGTTAAAAATAAGCTGAAATAATGCAGGCTGACGGCTTCAACAGAAGCAAATACCATTGATTAACAACCTCGTAGCTCACAGTAAGGCTGTCTTTAAAGGTTTATAAGCTGTGGTTCAAAATCAGTCTCCTTATGGAGAAAATGAATGGAGTTTTTACTTCCGGAACCCAACTGTTGCGCTCTATAGAGCAACAGTCAGGTTCCGTAAGTTTTCTCCATAGGGAACATTTTAATTGTACAACTTAAAAACCATTAAAGACAGACTTACTGTGAGCTCTGAGGCTGTTATTCAATAGAATATGCTTCTGTTGAAGCCATCAGTTTGCATTATTTCAACTTATTTTTTAAAATAATCATGTTTAACAGCTAAATTTGAGGTGAAAAACTACATTACCTATGATGCTGTACAGAAAATTCCATGAATCTGAGAGCAAAATGCTTCATGGGATTGTAGTTCTTTACACAGTCTTGTACCTTTGTCTTTTTTTCTGATTTTCAAATACTTTTTGCGTCAAATTAAAATGTTTTAATGTTATTCACCTTGTAGAAAATCCCTATGGGAAAAATGAATAGAAAAAAACCTTCTTGGGCGGGTACTATTGCACTCTGTTAATCCCCCGATAATGACCCCCATCAATAGCAACGCTGTATAATGACCACTCATCCGGGTATTTAAGGCCGGCGCGTATTACACGTCTCGTATTACACATGTCTCATATTACACATGATGTACATTATTCCTTACATATTATCATGTAAGCCAGTGATTCATCTCCCTTTTTATTGCACTTAGTCCAGGAGAACCCAATGGCAACTCCAGCTTATGTGAGAGAGCTGCAGCAGACCTCCCAGCCTCAGGGAGGCGGTGTGACCTCCACATCAGGGCAGGCTGCCACCGTGACAGCAGCTCCCCAACAATTCCTGGCTGAACTTCAGACTACAGGGGGCACACCTTCAGCGGCTCCGTCTACTGGCCAGACCACGCCCCCTCCCTCACAAGCACAGAAGAGCCAGGCAATCGTCCAGGCACCACCCGCACAAGCCCCGCCCGCTCAGACTCAGTATGTCACAGCTGAGATTCAGAGCTCACCTACGCAGTCCAGCAATGCTCAGAATACACCACAGTACATTGTTGTCACAGTTACAGGTAAGAGTAAATAACCAATCTAAGAATGAATGACATGAGTTATAAGATTAATTTTGTCTATACAATTACTACATCACATAGCCATTATACACAAAGAAATATTTAACTGAAGTGATTTTCTGTAAAATAATCCTGGAGATTTTGGGCTTGTCCTAATACCCACACTTGCGGTCTTAGCCACTTGAGAGCGCATACACGCAACAGGAAGTAAGTGCGCAAGACTGTCCCAGGTCTTAAAAACGTCAAAGCTCAGTGCCCTTAACGCACACTAAACCCACACTATCTTGAATAGTATACCGCCTCTGAGTGCATCCCATCATGCATCATGTTCAGGAACTCACGTGCCCCAAAATCACGACATGTCGAGGAAAACATTACACTTTAAGTTAAATTAATTAGATATTACATATAATTTGCTAGTAAAACATAAAGCACTGCACATTTTATTGGTGCAAAGATGAGTGTGTATTTTGTACAACTTTTGCCACTGCTTTTTATCACTTAATTAGAAGCACCACAATTACTAAATTGTATCCTGTGTTAGATAGGGACTACTGAACAGACATTCAGAAGTTTATTTTAAAATGCAAAGTATTTAAAAAATCAAAATAAAGCTCTGTAAACACTTGCATTTTTACAACATTATAAGTGTGTCCCATCAGCTAATCAAAAGATCTACACACACTTGTGGTCTTCATGCGCGAACGGGACAAATACAGGAAATATGTCATGTAAGACGTGTGTAATGACATCATGTAAGAATGTAATGACAAGAGGTCAAGTGCAAAGACCGCAAGTAGGGGTATTTAGACAGGCTCGTTGACTGAAGGAGGGACATATATAGAGAGTTTATAACATAAACACTTGATGTTGGAGTCATTTGATTTTGACCAGTAAACAGCCACCCAGAACATCCTAGCAATGCCTAGCCAAGCTTTAGCAACCATATAAAGCACCCTAGTAACTAGTAGTTCAGTGGATCACAAAACTTCTGATCATATTACGATTTTTGAGTCACGGATTGAATCATTTGTCGGATCAGCAAGAAAAAAAAAATTGGGGGAAGGGGGGGTCAGTAAAAAAATAAGAACAAATACACTAATTACAAGATAAATACAATATAACAAAGTTCTAGCTGTAGTATTCAGGTACAGAAGTTTAATAATTAGGTCCAAATGTAAAATAACACTATACTGTTCACTGTATAAATTAGGTATAGATTAATCGATTCGATTTGGAGTTCGCACGCTATCAGTACGGAGCCTCTCTGTGTGCGCGTTTTGGGTGTGTGTGGCTGTGCGCACATATAACAGCGCGCAAGTAACTAATTGAGTTCTCTTTTGCCTCTTCTTGCGCTGGAATCATAGACTGTAAAAAAATATGGACGTAGTGTCCGTGACATCACCCGTAGGTTTCTGAAGAGCATTTTTAAAGCCTAAAGTCGGCTGGTGCCATCTTGGCAGCGCGTCACCACGCGTCCGGATAACAGAAAATGGGCAAAGAGGCGGGATGTGGGTGGAGCTGAGGTGACGTGATGACTAACAGACAGCAGACAAACGGCTAGTAGTGACAGCAGCAGCAATCCACCTGTCACTCAAGTGGCCACGCCCTTAATTATGCACAACTTTAAGGCTTAATATAAAAAAAATTCACCCCCCTCACAGTTTTCATGAAGGGCAAAATTAGCTGTATAGACCAAAACCACAATTTGTACCAGGCTGTAAACATGTTTTTTTTTCTGCTGTAAAGTTGGGCATTTTAACATGGGGCTCAATGAGATTCTGCTCCCTTTTGGAGCCTGCCTCTAGCGGCCAGTCAATGAATTGCAGTTCATCCGTATTGGCTTCAAGGGAAACTGTTGTCGCTTGGCTGGAATGGTTTAAAATAGCTTGAATGTGTAAATTGGCAAGACAAATCACGTGCAAATGATAAACTTTCAGTCTATGATGGTTAAACTTTGCAATTAATCCGTGAATCACATGCGTGCCGAACCATGGGGCCTGGTCAGTTAGGATCACGGATCAACTATGATCCGTTTAACCCTTACTAATAACCACCTAGCAACATCTGGGAAATCTACCATGGCAGTGTTTTATACAGGCAAGCACCACTCATATTTTCTTCTGAAAATGTAAAAATCTGTATTTTACCATGTATATTTTAAGTTATTCATATTATTCATATTAATATTCATATTATTCCTGTAGCTCAAACAGAGCATAGCACTAGCAACTGAAGGTCATGAGTTCAATTCCCAGAGAAAGCATGAACTTAAAATGTGTACCAAGTTGCTTTGTATAAAAGCATCTGTCAAATGCATAAATGTAAAATTTTACTTTAAAATTAATATACTTGTTTTTTTTTTCTCAATTTTTTCCCTCCTATCCTTAACAGTTTTCTCTTTTCTTCTTTTCCTGTAGAGGGTTCTCTTCATTCCAGTGACTCTGTGTCAGATTCTAGTCCTCCTGCTGCTGTAGTCCAGACTGGAGTTCCTACGCAGGTGGTACAGCAGGTTCAGACCGCACAACAGGTAACACTAACCCTCTGCACCCAAATACACAGTAAAGCCATCTGCACCACCGCTCACAACTTTGGAGTGCACTGCAAAGGCTTCAAGTGTTAAATCAAGAAATAATTGAATATATACTTTTATTTAGCAAGGATGCATTCAATTGATCAAAAGTGACTGCTGAGTGCTGTGTCTTTCAGAAACGTTGCAAAAAAATCTTAATGACCCCAAGCTTTTGAACGGTATAGTGTAGATAGATACACAGACTGACAAAAGTGTATAGAAACCCTTTGGAATTATCTCTGGCTCCTCAAAATGTGATCCCCCCCCCCCATGTCTGCACACAAATAAAATTATATAAAAGTATTAAAATTATTAAGTGATTAAGGTCATGCATTTAAGTATGTGAATGTCTTGAATATGACACTGAATTAAACATGAATTAGAGTGTTCTAAATTTAAAGAATGCATTATAATATAGGTGAAGTGAATAACACTGATTATCTCTTCATCACGGCACCTGTTAGTAGGTGGGATATATTAGGCAGCGAGTAAACATTTTGTCCTCAAAGTTGATGTGTTAGAAGCAGGAAAAATGGGCAAGCGTAAGATTTTGAGCGAGTTTGACAAGGGCCAAATTGTGATGGCTAGACGACTGGGTCAGAGCATCTCCAAAACTGCAGCTCTTGTGGGGTGTTTCCGGTCTGCAGTGGTCAGTATCTATCAAAAGCTGTCCAAGGAAGGAACAGAGGTGAACCGGCAACAGGGTCATCATGGGCGGCCATGGCTCATTGATGCACGTAGGGAGCGAAGGCTGGCCCGTGTGGTCCGATCAAACAGACGAGCTACTGTAGCTCAAATTGCTCAAGAAGTTAATGCTAGTTCTGATAGAAAGGTGTCAGAATACACAGTGCATCGCAGTTGCGTATGGGGCTGCAAAGCCGCAGACCAGGCAGGGTGCCCATGCTGACCCCTGTCCACCGCCGAAAGCACCAACAGTGGGCACGTGAGCATCAGAACTGGACCACGGAGCAATGGAAGAAGGTGGCCTGGTCTGATGAATCACGATTTCTTTTGCGTGTGCGTCGCTTACCTGGGGAACACATGGCACCAGGATGCACTATGGGAAGAAGGCAAGCCGGCGGAGGCAGTGTGATGCTTTGGGCAATGTTCAGCTGGGAAACCTTGGGTCCTGCCATCCATGTGGATGTTACTTTGACACGTACCACCTACCTAAGCATTGTTGCAGACCATGTACACCCTTTCATGGAAACTTTCATGGTATTCCCTGGTGTCTGTGGCCTCTTTCAGCAGGATAATGTGCCCTGCCACAAAGCAAAAATGGTTCGGAATGGTTTGAGGAGCACAACGAGTTTGAGGTGTTGACTTGGCCTCAAAATTCCCCAGATCTCAATCCAATCGAGCATCTGTGGGATGTGCTAAACAAACAAGTCCGATCCATGGAGACCCCACCTCGCAACTTACAGGACTTAAAGGATCTGCTGCTAACATCTTGGTGCCAGATACCACAGCACACCTTCAGGGGTCTAGTGGAGTCCATGTCTCTACGGGTCAGGGCTGTTTTGGCAGCAAAAGGGGGACCAACACAATATTAGGAAGGTGGTCATAATGGTATATTATGTCTGGTCGGTGTATATGTATGTATATTTATATATATACAGTGGGGAGAACAAGTATTTGATACACTGCCGATTTTGCAGGTTTGCCCACTTACAAAGCATGTAGAGGTCTGTCATTTTTATCATAGGTACTCTTCAGAGTGACGGAATCTAAAACAAAAATCCAGAAAATCACATTGTATGATTTTTAAGTAATTAATTTGCATTTTATTGCATGACATAAATATTTGATACATCAGAAAAGCAGAACTTAATATTTGGTACAGAAACCTTTGTTTGCAATTACAGAGATCATACGTTTCCTGTAGTTCTTGACCAGGTTTGCACACACTGCAGCAGGGATTTTGGCTCACTCCTCCATACAGACCTTCTCCAGATCCTTCAGGTTTCGGGGCTGTCGCTGGGCAATACGGACTTTCAGCTCCCTTCAAAGATTTTCTATTGGGTTCAGGTCTGGAGACTGGCTAGGCCACTCCAGGACCTTGAGATGCTTCTTACGGAGCCACTTCTTAGTTGCCCTGGCTGTGTGTTTCGGGTCGTTTTCATGCTGGAAGACCCAGCCACGACCCATCTTCAATGCTCTTACTGAGGGAAGGAGGTTGTTGGCCAAGATCTCGCGATACATGGCCCCATCCATCCTCCCCTCAATACGGTGCATTCCTCCTCTGGATCATCCAGATGGTCATTGGCAAACTTCAGACGGGCCTGGACATGCGCTGGCTTCAGCAGGGGGACCTTGCGTGCGCTGCAGGATTTTAATCCATGACGGCGTAGTGTGTTACTAATGGTTTTCTTTGAGACTGTGGTTCCAGCTCTCTTCAGGTCATTGACCAGGTCCTGCCGTGTAGTTCTGGGCTGATCCCTCACCTTCCTCATGATCATTGATGCCCCACGAGGTGAGATCTTGCATGGTGCCCCAGACCGAGGGAGATTGACCGTCATCTTGAACTTCTTCCATTTTCTAATAATTGCGCCAACAGTTGTTGCCTTCTCACCAAGCTGCTTGCCTATTGTCCTGTAGCCCATCCCAGCCTTGTGCAGGTCTACAATTTTATCCCTGATGTCCTTACACAGCTCTCTGGTCTTGGCCATTGTGGAGAGGTTGGAGTCTGTTTGATTGAGTGTGTGGACAGGTGTCTTTTATACAGGTAACAAGTTCAAACAGGTGCAGTTAATACAGGTAATGAGTGGAGAACAGGAGGGCTTCTTAAAGAAAAACTAACAGGTCTGTGAGAGCCGGAATTCTTACTGGTTGGTAGGTGATCAAATACTTATGTCATGCAATAAAATGCAAATTAATTACTTAAAAATCATACAATGTGATTTTCTGGATTTTTGTTTTAGATTCCATCTCTCACAGTTTAAGAGTACCTATGATAAAAATTACAGACTTCTACATGCTTTGTAAGTTTGTAAAAAGTGTATCAAATACTTGTTCTCCCCACTGTATATACACTCACCTAAAGGATTATTAGGAACACCATACTAATACTGTGTTTGACCCCCTTTCGCCTTCAGAACTGCCTTAATTCTACGTGGCATTGATTCAACAAGGTGCTGAAAGCATTCTTTAGAAATGTTGGCCCATATTGATAGGATAGCATCTTGCAGTTGATGGAGATTTGTGGGATGCACATCCAGGGCACGAAGCTCCCGTTCCACCACATCCCAAAGATGCTCTATTGGGTTGAGATCTGGTGACTGTGGGGGCCATTTTAGTACAGTGAACTCATTGTCATGTTCAAGAAACCAATTTGAAATGATTCGAGCTTTGTGACATGGTGCATTATCCTGCTGGAAGTAGCCATCAGAGGATGGGTACATGGTGGTCATAAAGGGATGGACATGGTCAGAAACAATGCTCAGGTAGGCCGTGGCATTTAAACGATGCCCAATTGGCACTAAGGGGCCTAAAGTGTGCCAAGAAAACATCCCCCACACCATTACACCACCACCACCAGCCTGCACAGTGGTAACAAGGCATGATGGATCCATGTTCTCATTCTGTTTACGCCAAATTCTGACTCTACCATCTGAATGTCTCAACAGAAATCGAGACTCATCAGACCAGGCAACATTTTTCCAGTCTTCAACTACCCAATTTTGGTGAGCTCGTGCAAATCTTTTTCCTATTTGTAGTGGAGATGAGTGGTACCCGGTGGGGTCTTCTGCTGTTGTAGCCCATCCGCCTCAAGGTTGTGCGTGTTGTGGCTTCACAAATGCTTTGCTGCATACCTCGGTTGTAACGAGTGGTTATTTCAGTCAAAGTTGCTCTTCTATCAGCTTGAATCAGTCGGCCCATTCTCCTCTGACCTCTAGCATCAACAAGGCATTTTCGCCCACAGGACTGCCGCATACTGGATGTTTTTCCCTTTTCACACCATTCTTTGTAAACTCTAGAAATGGTTGTGCGTGAAAATCCCAGTAACTGAGCAGATTGTGAAATACTCAGACCGGCCCGTCTGGCACCAACAACCATGCCACGCTCAAAATTGCTTAAATCACCTTTCTTTCCCATTCTGACATTCAGTTTGGAGTTCAGGAGATTGTCTTGACCAGGACCACACCCCTAAATGCATTGAAGCAACTGCCATGTGATTGGTTGATTAGATAATTGCATTAATGAGAAATTGAACAGGTGTTCCTAATAATCCTTTAGGTGAGTGTATATATATATATATATATATATATATATATATATATATAAACTTTGGTTTTCGTTTAGGTTATACTGAATATGGTCTGATTAAATTAGATTTCATCAGATCAGAAGAAGTGTTGTTGAAGCTTAGAAAGCTGTAAGAGGATTTCTAAACACCTGGGCCTTAGTCAGTCCACAGATGGAGAAAAATTCAGCATAGCTTGTTTGAATCTGTTTGAGTTTTGTAGAACAGCAGTTCTTATAAAAAGGCTTGCCCTGCAGGCCTCAAACGAATAAGACATGACGATTGAGGGATTTTGCTGTTTTCTAAACCCTGAGCATCACTAGCGTTCAAGTGACCACAGAGGAAACCACTGCTCTCAAAAAATAAAGCCAATTTTAAATATATGTAAAAGACCATTTGGTAGTTTCACAGTACTGCTGGAATGTCCCATTGATTCGGGTAAATATACACAGAGCTAGATAATCTTTTCTGCTGGTTAACAATTATATATCCACAGCTAAACATCATCCAAGTAAGGGCCAGATTTACTAACAGCTTGCGCCAGCGCAAACCCTTTTTTGCCGTTAAAAACCTACTGTCAGGATTTACTAAAGACACGCTGTGAGAAATTAGCGCTGAAAAGGCATGGACAGGGTTATTTTTGCGGCTGACCTTATTCCATATGCATTTGTAGGAGTTTCCCTTTCAGACGCAAAAGGAGAGCATTCTAAATTAATCATGCATGGTGATTTACTAAGTAATGATGACTGGAGTAATGATGCTGAAAATTGTCATCACAGAAATAAATGACATTTTAAAATACATTAAAATAGAATTTTTTTAAAAAGATTTTACCGACCGTGTGTGTTTGTGTTCGACTTGGTCTTCAACTTTATACTGACACCTAGCATTGTGGATGAAGCTAAAACATTATAGTAAATTTATGTTTAGCAATATCAATATAGAAATACCCTTTTCACAGTTAGTTGTGATTTATTCTGTAGAGAAAAGGTTCTAATAACGGGTAATGTGAATAGTTTTTAGGTTAACATGATCTCAACATCTCTGCTCCAAATAAATCTGCTTTAATTAGGCCGCTGATATGACTGGAGTCTTATCATGTGACACAGCACTATTCATTTCTTCAGAGGTACAGCTTTTAAATGAGAAAAAAGCATTAGAGCTGTAAACCATGGCCCAGTTTAGATAAATTAGACTGTGGTTTGTCATTCTCATAGTAGCTTGTTCAACGAGCTAATGTTTTTAATTTTCCCCTTCAATCTATTAACAGAGGTCAGTAGTTCAAGCCACATCTCAGACAACGAAAACTGAGCCGAGCCCCCAGCTGAATGTCACCAGCCTACAATCTGTGCACCTGACACAAGAGGTAAGCTGTATCTCTCATATAAATGTGTGTTATTATGTCAGTAAAGACTGGCTTTGCTGTCAAATTGATGCCACTAGCTATGTTTCCATTCATTGTTGTGAATTTAACTTGTGCGCAAAATTTGAATATTGCATAAAACATTTGCGAATAAAGCACCGTTTCCGTCCCACAGGGTTCATACAAGGTGCTTAAAGTGCTTGAAGTACTTGAATTTGACTTTTTGAAATTTGAGACAATATATGTGAAATTAGTGTTTCATTTTATCGATAAAACAATCTTTTCATGCAACATTAACGCTGCTGCCCATCTGATATAGATATAGAGCCATCTCGCATGGCTCTGAGCGTGATATTGCTCATAAATATCCAAATATATGATACAGCTTTCATTCTTCAGGTCAGTCATATATTAATGGGGGGGGGATCAGTTTGAAAAAGGAAAGACATATCATTTTACAGTATCTGTACGAACCCTGTGTTCAAGAGAACCAAATCATCACTTCCTGGGAAATTGGCACAAAATGTCTGAAATAAATATGGAAGTTACTGCAATGTGGTTCTTTTTTTGCATCTCATAGCACACAGTCAAAACTCAATAAATCTTTCATTTTATCTTGTGTTCGGACGCCTGGTGTTTTGGAACGCAATCGTGTGAGACACTTCTGAAAGGCCATTATAAAACTAGCCCAATCGCATTTCAGGGAAAAAATTTCGGGGTGTAAAATCTGCATTTTTTTTTTAGCAGGGTTCCAAAATTCACATAAAAATAAGTGTATGGAAACATGGCTTCACTGTAAAAAGTGATCAGTTGACTTTACTTAAAAAAGTAATAAACTTAATGTGTAATTGAAAAAATTAAGTTGACTTCCACATAATTTAATTTTTTTCAATTACGCATGGTTTATTTACTTAACAGGTTTTCTCACTTTTTTTAAGTTAAAGGTATAGTTCACCCTTTAAATGAAAATTACCCCATGATTTACTCACCCTCAAGCCATCCTAGGTGAATATGACATTCTTCTTTCAGACGAATTCAATCGGAGTTATATTAAAAAATGTCCTGGCTCTTCCAAGCTTTATAATGGCAGTAAATGGCAGCCCAAAAGCGTATCCATCCATTATAAAAGTAATCCACACGGCTCTGGGGGTTAATAAAGGCCTTCTGAAGCGATTCAATGGGTTTTTGTAAGAAAAATGTCCATATTTAACACGTTATAAAGTAAAATATCTAGCTTCCGGCGGACCGCCTTCCGTATTGAACTTACGGAAATAGCATAACTGGCACGACGATGACGTTGGACGTAGCGTAAGTGTTTCAAACTGCAAGTGCACACGTTACACTTTCTTCGTAAGTTGAATACGGAAGGCGGTCCGCCGGAAGCTAGATATTTTACTTTATAACGTGTTAAATATGGATATTTTTCTTACACAAATCCATCAATTCGCTTCAGAAGGCCTTTATTAACCCCCAGAGCCGTGTGGATTAGCTTTAAAATTTTGGGCTGCCATTCACTGGCATTATAAAGCTTGGATTAGCCAGGACATTTTTTAATATAACTCCGATTGTATTCGTCTGAAAGAAGAAAGTCATATACACCTAGAATGGCTTGAGGGTGAGTAAATCATGGGGTAATTTTCATTTTTGGGTAAACTAACCCTTTAAGTCAACTGATCACTTTTTACAGTGGTATGATGTCCAAATTCAACCCATGACCAATGTAAAATGCATTTCATCTAATGTTCATAATCATGCCACCTTATATTAAAGGAATAGTTTATCTAAAAAAAGTGTCATTCCTTTAATGCAAAATTCTCTAAGGAGGCAGTCGTCTAAACCTCTGATGGTTGTTTTCAGAGCCCTTTTCTCAGACAGAGAGGAAGTGATGCACAGAGAGAGTGTGAATTGAAGAGACAGAGACAGATAGAAGACTGGATGGAGCATAGGGCAGCAGTAGTACTACTAGAGAAACACACTAACCCGTTTGGAGACAGTTTATCTTACGTATCTGTTAATGGAGGTTTGCTGGATTACTCATCTTGTTTCCCCTCATCTCTACCTGTCGCTTATTCGCCCGTCACCCTCTCTCTGCCTGTCTTATCTGTGGGCTGGGAGACAGACGGGGTCTCCTACACTTCTGCTGCTGTGCCAGATGTGCAGCCTTTCCTCTATGAGATGCCTTCTGCCCATAGCGTAGGTGACTTTAGTTAAAACACAGTAGGTGAAACTGTGCTCAATAAGTGTTAGATCAGTTAGCGCAGTGATTTCCAACCAGGGGTCCATGTACTTCACAGTATACATTGGGTATTTTGCTTTGTAAAAATTATAAAACATAAATTAAATTATTTTAAATTAATTTAACAAATTAAAAAAAAAACAAAAAAAAACAATGAATATTTAATATATACAATATTGTTCTAAACTTTGGGGTCTGTGAATTTAGTTTTTTTATGTTTTTGAAAGTCTCCTTTGCTCATCAAGGCAGCATTTGTTTGCTCAAAAATACAGTAAAAATAGCAATATTGTGAAATATTATTACAATTTAAAATAAGTGTTTTCTTTTTTAATATATTTAAAAATGTAACTTATTCCTTTCAGCATCATTACATTAGTCTTCAGAAATCACTCTAATATGATGATTTGATGCTCAAGAAACATTTATTATTATTATCAATGATGAAAACAGTTACAATTATATTTTTTGGGATTCCTTGATGAATATAAAGTTATAAAAAATATTTTGTAACATTATAAATGTCTTAACTGTCACTTTTGATCAATTTAATGCATCCCTGTAGTATTCTTTTAATAAAAAAAAAAAATCAATCAATTTTACTGACCCCAAATGTTTAAACTTTAGTGTAGATATACAAAATATTTAATATATAAAGATATTAAAATAAATAAAAAATTGTCTATTTTTGAACAAATCTTTTTGGGGGGTACATAAGACTAAACGGTTGGGAAACACTGATTTAGTGCACTGAATGTGGCTGCAGGCATATTTTTAAGTTTATTGCAGAACTGTGTTGGTGTCGGTTGTGCCTTCTCAGTTTGTGTATTGGTGTATGTGCGTCACAGGTACAGCAGCAGCTCCAACAGGTGCCAGTCCAGCATGTGTATACTAACCAGGTGCAGTATGTGGAAGGAGGAGATGCTAACTACACCACCAGCACCATGTGAGTATTCACGGAAACCACCGCTCGGCCACAGCATTGTGCATCTGCTGAATCAGCCACAGGGCTTTTTACACTAAACATGCTTCCTGAGTTAACAGTTAACTCTTCGTCTTCGGCTGTTTCCCTCAAAAGTGGAGAAAGATGAACGTGAGCTTGCAGGGGCGGGGCTTAAAGGGATAGTTTACCCAAAAATGAAAATTCTGTCATCATTTACTCACCCTCAAGTTGTTCCAAACCTGAATGAATTTATTTCTTCTGTTGAACACACAAAAAAAGATATTTTGAAGAATGTTTGTAACCAAACAGTTGATGGACCCCATTGACTTTCATAGTATTTTTTTCCATACTACCATACTATGGAATTTAATTACAGAATTTCCATGCATTTAGAAAATGGATAGGGTCCACTTTTATTTCATGCCAATTTTGTTTTTTTTGTACACTACTGTTTGATGTCAGTGAAATATATATATATACCGTGATTCATAATGCCAGAGAACATGTCTCCACTGCTCTAGAGTCCAGTGGCAGCGTGCTTTACACCACTGCATCAGACGCTTTGCATTGCACTTGGTGATGTAAGGCTTGGATGCAGCTGCTCGGCCATGGAAACCCATTCCATGAAGCTCTCTACGCACTGTTCTTGAGCTAATCTGAAGGCCACATGAAGTTTGGACGTCTGTAGCTATTGACTCTGCAGATAGTTGGCGATTTCTGCACATTGTGCGCCTTAGCATGTTCTGACCCCGCTCTGTGATTTTACGTGGCCTACCACTTCGTGGGTGAGATGCTGTTGTCGCTAAGAGCGACCCATTCTTTCACAAATGTTTGTAGAAGCGTCTGCATGCCTAGGTGCTTGATTTTATACACATCTGGCCATGAAAGTGATTGGAACACCTGAATTCAATGATTTGGAGGGGTGTCCCAATACTTTTGGCAATATAGTGTATTTGAATACTTTTATTCAGCAAGAATGCATTAAATTGATCTAAAATGACAGCAAAAACATTTATAATGTTACAAAAGATTTCTATTTCAAATAAAAGCTGTTCTTAAGAACTTTCTATTAATCAATTTGAGCAAATAAAATTGAGCATCAAATCATCATATTAGAATGATATCTGAAGGATCATGTGACACTGAAGACTGGAGCAATGATGCTAAAAAAAATAAATCACAAGAATAAACTGCATTTTAAAATAATATTAAAATAAACAAATAATTCAGGATGTTACTGTTTTTGCTGTATTTTGATCAAATAAACGCCTTAGCCTTAGAAAATAAGAAAGCATTTTTTTCAAAAGACATAAAAAAAAATCTTACCAACCCAAAACTTTTGAATGGTAGGGTATGTTTTTTTTTTTTAGTATATTTAAGAAGACTTTAAGACAATATAAAATATTATTAAGTCATTATTATTAATTTAAAAATATTAAGGTATTAAAATAGTAGTTATGTTGTGCTTATGATGTGCTGCATTTGTCCAATCATTGTTTTAAGTAATTTAAATATGCACATTTTAACACAGGGTTTACCAATTTACAGTTTGAAATCTCAAAATCTGAGTACCCACTATTAAAGGATTAGTTCACTTTAAAATGAAAATTACCCCATGATTAACTCACCCTCAAGCCATCCTAGGTGTATATGACTTTCTTTTTTCAGATGAACACAGAGTGAAATATCTAGCTTCCGGTGGACTGCCTTCCGTATTCAACTTATGCAGAAAGTGTAATGCCTCTCGCAGTTCAAAACGCTTACGCTACATTGTACATCGCGGCAGTTACGCTTTTTCCGTAAATTGAATACGGAAGGCGGTCTGGAGGAAGCTAGATATTTTACTTTATAAAGTTTTAAATATGGATATTTTTCTTACAAAACCCCATCGATTCGCTTCAGAAGGCCTTTATTAACCCCCTGGAGCCGTGTGGAGTACGTTTATTATGGATGGATGTGCTTTTTTGAGTTTCAAACTCAATGGACCCCGTCACTGCCATTATAAAGCTTGGAAGTGTCAGGATCTTTATTAATATAACTCTGATTGTGTTCATCAGAAAGAATAAAGTCATAGTGTATTGGTTAAACACAGAACAAGACAATTTTGAATCAGGCTCACAAAGTGTGAAAAGCCCAAGGTAATAAAAGTTGGAATCCTGACTCTTGTCATTTTCTCTCAGTCGTTCCAGCAGTTTCCCCTACACAGAGACCCCTCTGTATACCCAGACCACTACTGGACAGTACTACGAGACCACCCCTGCCTCCGGTTCTGAGGCCACGTCCCCCAGCACCCCTCTCACTGTCTCTGTGACAACAGGGTCCCCTGGGGTGTCCATGTTTGTGGCGGGGACAGGGCAGATCGTGGCCAATCCCACGGTGGCGGCTGGGAGCGGAGTCACAGCTGTAGTGGCAGCCACAGGGACAGCAGCAAACGGTTCTGGAGATTCCGGGGGCGAGGCTAATGGTAGTAGCGGGAGCTACGTGATTCAGGGTGGATATATGCTGGCTGGCAGTGGCACCGGCAGCAGCGGAAACGGTCACGGTTATCCGCACCCCACCCGTGCCTCTCCGGCCACCGTGAGTATAAACGAAGGCGAGGACAATAGCGTGCCGTCGGCAGACAAAAAGGTATGATGACAGCAGGGGCGGGGCTTAATCGTCACTCATCGCCACTCACCGCCACTCACAGATTCCCTTCTCTTCCCACCACCCAAACGAATTTAAACGCATGGCGATCTCATTGCTCAGTTCCACGTGTCAGAGAGCACAGTGATACTTCCAAATCCAAATTCAGATTTATTTAAATAAAGTCATCAGACTGACATCAGACATCACTTTCAGGAAAAGCATGCTATTTCTATGACGACAGGTCCAGTTAACATATAGCTCATCGGTGCTGCTTGCTAAGGCTTTCACTGTGCTGTCGTGTTCATCGCAGAAAACATTAAGATTCAGTCATAACCATATTCATATTATCCATGAGAGACAGGTGGCCTTGTGTGATCCTGTTCAACATGTTCATATATACAGCAGCCTTCCAAATTTGCTGCACACTCTATTGCAAAATTCTTTCAGTAATGATTGAGGCATTCCATTAATTTTACGTTTCATTGCATACTCATCTTGTATGCCACGGCACGCAGAAACAGTTGTCGAGAGGCATACAGTGCTGTGAAAAAGTTTGTGCCCCGTCTGATTTTCTGTATTTTTGCATATTTGTATCTTGAATGTCATCAGATTTACGAATGGATCATTGTTTCCACAAAAATATTAAGCAGCTGCAGCACAACTGTTTTCATCATTGATAATAATAATAAATGTTTCCTGAGCATCAAATCATCATATTAGAATGATTTCTGAAGGATCATGTGACTCTAAAGACTGGAGTAATGATGCTGAAAATTCAGCTTTGCATCACAGGAATAAATTACATTTTAAAATATATTCAAATAGACAACAGTTATTTTAAATTGCAATAATAATTCACAATATTACTGTTTTTAATAATCAAATAAATGCGGCCTTGTTGAGTATAAGAAAGAGACTTCTTTCAAAAACATTTAATATCTGTCTGACCCCGAAACACAACTGTTTTGGTACAAGATTTTTCTGCCCAACCAAAATGTTTTATCACCCATCTCTACCAAACAGTTCAGCTTTTGATTCATCTGTCAGCAGCATACTTCTTCAAACTTGAATTATTGCATAATTGAAACCTTGAACACCAAATTAATGAAAGACACATCAAAACTTTGTTTTACCACCAGACTATATGCTACCACAATCTACAAACAGTATAAAAATGTGCACAAACATCACAGCACTGAATGTTTCCATGAAACTCTCAGAATAACAATATTTAAGATGGCTAAATAATGCCATTTGTTGTTTATTTGAAGTCAACACGAAATTAAAATCCACTGCAAACTCACATTCAGGTCCAGAACAACTGCTTCTTATCCAATCAATTCATGAATAATAAAATCAAGTTCTGTCCTGCAGTGTTTTCCACTTGAATAGTTTGTTTTGCTTTAAAGTGAACTAAAATGGGTTAGTGGATGCTGTTTTCTGTTGACTTTAAATGATATAACAAACTCTGCATGAATGCATAATTACAGTGCATATGCATGAGTGGGGTCTGCATGCAAAATTGTACACACATATTTGCATTTAGGCGTTTGCGTGTATCTTAGGACATCCTTTAGCCTGGGCTCTCTGTCTGAGTGTGTATATGGCTGTGTGTGTGTCTTATCCCGGCAGCTGTCCTCTGGCCCTCAGGTGCAGTGGTTGTTGGATAATTATGAGACCGCAGAAGGGGTGAGTTTGCCCCGGTCCACTCTCTACTGCCACTACCTGCTGCACTGTCAGGAGCAAAAGCTGGAACCGGTCAATGCGGCGTCCTTCGGAAAACTCATCCGCTCGGTGTTCATGGGGTTGAGGACCAGACGCCTCGGCACACGGTGAGAGAAAGGTCACGTGACCTCTGTCTGTTAGCGCCCAATTTATATAAGTGAATACATTTGTTCAGACTCAAGTGAAGTTTTTGTCTAAGTTAAATAGATTGTTTCATTGTCTATATATTCAAATCAGATCAAAAGAATCAGTTCATAAGAATGATTCGCTCACAAACATCAACTCACAGTAAATTAATATTCAAAAGTTTGGGGTCGATAAGATGCATTAAATCAAAAGTGACAGTAAAAACATTTATAATGTTACAAAAGATTTCTATTTCAAATAAATGCTGTTCTTTTAAACTTTCTATTCATCAAAGAAAAAAAAATGTATCACGGTTTCCACAAAGATATTAAGCAGCAAAACAAAGAAAATTCTTGAGCATCAAATCATCATATTAGAATGATTTCTGAAGGATCATGTGACACTGAAGACTGGAGTAATGATGCTGAAAATTCAGCTTTGACATCACAGGAATAAATTACATTTAAAAAAATATTAAAATAGAGAACAGTTATTTTAAATTGTAATAATATTTTACAATATTACTGTTTTACTGTATTTTTGACCAAATAAATGCAGCCTTGGTGAGCATAAGAGACTTCTTTAAAAACTTTTGAACAATAGTGTATATATTATACACTCACCTAAAGGATTATTAGGAACACCATACTAATACTGTGTTTGACCCCCTTTCGCCTTCAGAACTGCCTTAATTCTACGTGGCATTGATTCAACAAGGTGCTGAAAGCATTCTTTAGAAATGTTGGCCCATATTGATAGGATAGCATCTTGCAGTTGATGGAGATTTGTGGGATGCACATCCAGGGCACGAAGCTCCCGTTCCACCATCTGGTGACTGTGGGGGCCATTTTAGTACAGTGAACTCATTGTCATGTTCAAGAAACCAATTTGAAATGATTCGAGCTTTGTGACATGGTGCATTATCCTGCTGGAAGTAGCCATCAGAGGATGGGTACATGATGGTCATAAAGGGATGGACATGGTCAGAAACAATGCTCAGGTAGGCCGTGGCATTTAAACGATGCCCAATTGGCACTAAGGGGCCTAAAGTGTGCCAAGAAAACATCCCCCACACCATTACACCACCACCACCAGCCTGCACAGTGGTAACAAGGCATGATGGATCCATGTTCTCATTCTGTTTACGCCAAATTCTGACTCTACCATCTGAATGTCTCAACAGAAATCGAGACTCATCAGACCAGGCAACATTTTTCCAGTCTTCAACTGTCCAATTTTGGTGAGCTCGTGCAAATTGTAGCCTCTTTTTCCTATTTGTAGTGGAGATGAGTGGTACCCGGTGGGGTCTTCTGCTGTTGTAGCCCATCCGCCTCAAGGTTGTGCGTGTTGTGGCTTCACAAATGCTTTGCTGCATACCTCGGTTGTAACGAGTGGTTATTTCAGTCAAAGTTGCTCTTCTATCAGCTTGAATCAGTCGGCCCATTCTCCTCTGACCTCTAGCATCAACAAGGCATTTTCGCCCACAGGACTGCCGCATACTGGATGTTTTTCCCTTTTCACACCATTCTTTGTAAACTCTAGAAATGGTTGTGCGTGAAAATCCCAGTAACTGAGCAGATTGTGAAATACTCAGACCGGCCCGTCTGGCACCAACAACCATGCCACGCTCAAAATTGCTTAAATCACCTTTCTTTCCCATTCTGACATTCAGTTTGGAGTTCAGGAGATTGTCTTGACCAGGACCACACCCCTAAATGCATTGAAGCAACTGCCATGTGATTGGTTGATTAGATAATTGCATTAATGAGAAATTGAACAGGTGTTCCTAATAATCCTTTAGGTGAGTGTATATTGATAGTTTTTAATGTATTCATTCAATGGTAGTGTATGTGTTTGTGAGTCATGCATATACACACATATGTGGTTAGAAGCCTCCATGATCCTATGGTTCAGGTCATGCAGGTGCACTGAAGCTTTGGTCTGTTTGTTCCAGAGGGAATTCCAAATATCACTACTATGGACTGCGGATCAAAGCGAGCTCATCTCTGCTCCGACTGATGGAGGACCAACAGCACCTGGCCATGAGGCAGCAGCCCTTCTCCCAGAAACAGAGGTGGACACACATGCTCTCTGTCATTTCTTGCTCTCAGTCTTTCTGGTTCCTGTGTTTCTCAGTCCGTTTGATTCTGTATCACTGCAGGTTGAAGCCGGTACAGAAGGTGGAGGGAATCACTAACGGGATGTCGTCAGGATCTGGACAGCAACAGCAGCAGCAGCAGAGCTCGGGTCTGTCAGACATCAGCACCCAGGTCCAGCAGTACCAGCAGTTTCTAGGTGAGCCATGACATCAATGAGCCTATAAAAGGCAGAAGTGTAACCCAGAATGCATGCTCTAAAGGAAACATTAATGCGAAAGTTCTTAGTTGTAAAAGTACATTTTGAAGTTTGACTTTAAACTAGGAAATTTGAAAAACTGAGGTGTAGGTGTATGACATCACATGAAAATGGTGGCACACGGAGTTGTACATACACTACTGTTCAAAAGTTTGGGGACATTTATAATTTTACAAAAGATTTCGGACCCACTTTATATTAGGTGGCCTTAACTACTATGTAGTAACATTTAAATTAATCATTTGATAAAGTGCACTTATTGTGTACATATGTTTTTACATTGTACTTATATTTTAATAATTACCTGCATGTTATTACATCTGTAATTAATTTTTGTAGTTAAATTTATAATTACACTGTTGTCACTTCCCTTACACCTAACCCTACCCTTAAACTTACCCATACCACCACACCTGTCCCTAACTTTACCCGTATCCCACCTCAAAATCAGCAAAAGTGTTTTGCAATATAATAAGAACACAATAAGTACATTGTACTTACATAAAAAAATAAGTACATTGTAGTTACGTCCACCTAATATAAAGTGGAACCAAGATTTCTATTTCAAATAAATGCTCTTTTGAACTTTCTGTTCAATCATAAGAAATGTTCCTAAATCATCATATTAGAATGATTTCTGAAGGATCATGTGACACTGAAGACTGGAGTAATGATGCTGAAAATTCAGCTTTGATCACAGGAATAAATTACATTTTAAAATATATTCAAATAGAAAAAAGTTATTATAAATTGCAATATTTCACAATATTACTGTAATCTTTTATCAAATAAAAAAAAATGCAGCTTAGGTGAGCATTAGTGTCATACCAGCCCAACACTAACTCGGGTAACCCAAAAGTGGGTCATAAGACCGTCTTGAGTGGGTAGTCAAAGAAACAACAACAAAAAATTGAATTCTAAATGTTGTTCTGATGCAAGACTTTTATTTTGAAAGACGTGTGTGAAAGCTGTTGACACTTCTGTCAGACGCAGACGCAAGTGTGCCTGAGAAAAACGCATTGTCCTGATTCAGTATCTGCTGTCAGATGAAGTGACTATATGTTACGGACGTAGGCCTGTGCGAGTAAACCTCACTCCCCTGGTCTCAAGAGGCGCGCTAGTGACTGATGGCAACAGCTGCGGTCTTTAGTGCCCTTGTTAGCGCACCCGCCTCCCATGCCGGAGTCTGTCAGACGCAAACACTCAATGACACAATGAACATTTTTAGAAAACATTTGCTAGGTGTGTAAAATACGTTAAATAATCCTCTCTTTTAGATAATCATTTACTTGCCAAACCAATTATAAGATCTTGTAACATAATTTATCCATCATAATTGATACTTTAGTCGAACAACTACAAAGCTATATTTTTTAGGGGCTATAGCCCCTATTGTATCTGTTAGTTTTCTTATTATTATTCTTCCCAAATGGGAGTCAATGGCAGCCCTATCAACGAAACATGAGAAAATGATGAAATTTGGCACAGTTATAGAGATGGTAATGAATAGTAATTGGTCCAAATTTAGAGTCTCTAGGACCAACTCTATAGCGCCACCACCAGTTCAAAAATTCAACATTGAAACGGTTATAACTTTTGAACTATTTGATCTAGAAAAATGAAACTTAGTACACCCGATTCCTCTCATCATGCTGATCACATTCAACATCTTACAATAAGGCTACATTTTTTGTCCTACTGGTGAAAAAAAAAGTTATGTCGCAAACTTAACAAGGTCGACCCAAAATTGGTTCCGAGGCTGTATCTCAGCCAAACTGTGATCAATTGAAACGAAAATTGGTATGCTTCATTGGACCCATGTTCTAAGGGTCCATGCCAAATTTGGGAACAGCGCCACCTACAGGTCATGAGATCTGAAAAATGGCTATTTACTTCTGAACTGTTTGTCAGAAAATCATAATCTTGGTGTCGATGGATTCCTCATGTTGAATCCGTGGATACCGGTTTTGCCAGGATCGGATAAACCATGTGACCGCCATTTTGAATTTTGTCATAAATTGCAACATCTTTTAAAATATTTGACATATCTTCTAGGGCTGGAACGATTTGACCTAAGATCAAAATCTTGATTAATTGAACATTTTACCTCGATTACGATTAATGAACGAATTTTGCTCTTTTTTTTATTTATTTTTTTTTTTGCCCTCATAGTTCACTGATAAGGTTTGTACTGTAAATATGTTCAACTATTAAAGGTGGGATATTTTCTTTCTAATGAAAAAGTGCATTTATTTGTGATTTTAAAATACTTGAAGGAAACAGCTCACTTTCAGCAGTTATTATCTGGGTAGTAACATTTCTTACAGATTTCTGTTTGTTGTACATCAGATACAGATAAATTAGCACAGTAGGCCTACATTACATTTATTTGAATGCATTAATGAGAGTGAATGTGTGTGTGTGAATTAGTCATACCGTCTATTAATTATGAAGCTGTGGTTTGTAGTTACTTCAAAAGTAGACAAATCTATGCTACAACGGTTGAGTTTCTAAGCTACTTTAGTGATAAATCACAGGACAGCGTTGACAATGAGTTTCTGCGCTCCTCTCTGCATGCGATCTTCACGTGATGTGCGAGCTATTGTCTGTATGAGTGTTCGTGTGTCACAATATATCAGGCATTCGTTCAACATAATACACATCCAATGGTCTAAAATCGCTTCAATGTTCAAACGGGCAGGCCTTAAAACATACAATTGACAAAGTTTTGTGAGGACGCAAGTGAAAGTGATCTGGCTTCGGGGCTTGCGCGTGCCGTCTGTGTGTGTAGCAGTTCATATAAGAACGACGATTAACTTAACTGTATAAACTGTGTAAAACATGCAATTACCATAGTAATTCTGAGTATCCAGATTGCATAAACAAAGATAACTGCTCCTGAATCTTTCCGTGTGCCTGCAAACTGCACTTGATGTGATTGACGGGGTGGAGTCACATGACTAAAACCGAAATTACCGATATAAGAAAATTACGTCGGTTAGAGGTTCTGAATTTCGGTTTCGATTACTTTTTGATTAATCATCCAGCACTAATAACTTCACAAAATTTGGTAGGGATGACCGACAGTATGTCCTGAAGCTACCTGAGAAGTTTCAACACAGCGCCACCTAGTGTTCCAGAGATATAATTTTTTTGCAAAAATGCTTATAACTTTTGAAAACAATGTTCAAATTTTGATTTATGTCATTATGTTCCTTGGTTTATGCCGATTCCGATGATGTCTCATTTGTCATCCAAACGTGACTGTCCGCCATATTGAAGCAAATGAAAAACATTTTTTTCGCTACTCCTCCTATAAGTTTTGCCCAAAATTGGCTCAGATGTTCTTTGAACCGAGCCGCACAGAAATGACTGAATTTTTGATATTCACTACCGTTCCTGAGAAATACGTCTCTGAAGTTGACCTTGCCTGTGTTTGTGTCTTTATGCTAGTTAGCTTAGCATGCTAATTTGTTAATTGTAAAATTTGCTTCTGTTCCAGACATTAAGTCTTGATGAGAATGATTTAAACTGAACTTCTTAAATATAACATGCGGTGCATTTACAAACCTGATTCCAAAAAAGTTGGGACACTGTACAAATTGTGAATAAAAAAGGAATGCAATAATTTACAAATCTCATAAACTTATATTTTATTTACAATAGAATATAGATAACATATCAAATGTTGAAAGTGAGACATTTTGAAATGTCATGCCAAATATTGGCTCATTTAGGATTTCATGAGAGCTACACATTCCAAAAAAGTTGGGACAGGTAGCAATAAGAGGCCGGAAAAGTTAAATGTACATATAAGGAACAGCTGGAGGACCAATTTGAAACTTATTAGGTCAATTGGCAACATGATTGGGTATAAAAAGAGCCTCTCAGAGTGGCAGTGTCTCTCAGAAGTCAAGATGGGCAGAGGAGCACCAATTCCCCCAATGCTGCGGCGAAAAATAGTGGAGCAATATCAGAAAGGAGTTTCTCAGAGAAAAATTGCAAAGAGTTTGAAGTTATCATCATCTACAGTGCATAATATCATCCAAAGATTCAGAGAATCTGGAACAATCTCTGTGCGTAAGGGTCAAGGCCGGAAAACCATACTGGATGCCCGTGATCTTCGGGCCCTTAGACGGCACTGCATCACATACAGGAATGCTACTGTAATGGAAATCACAACATGGGCTCAGGAATACTTCCAGAAAACATTGTCGGTGAACACAATCCACCGTGCCATTCGCCGTTGCCGGCTAAAACTCTATAGGTCAAAAAAGAAGCCATATCTAAACATGATCCAGAAGCGCAGGCGTTTTCTCTGGGCCAAGGCTCATTTAAAATGGACTGTGGCAAAGTGGAAAACTGTTCTGTGGTCAGACGAATCAAAATTTGAAGTTCTTTTTGGAAAACTGGGACGCCATGTCATCCGGACTAAAGAGGACAAGGACAACCCAAGTTGTCGTCAGCGCTCAGTTCAGAAGCCTGCATCTCTGATGGTATGGGGTTGCATGAGTGCGTGTGGCATGGGCAGCTTACACATCTGGAAAGGCACCATCAATGCTGAAAGGTATATCCAAGTTCTAGAACAACATATGCTCCCATCCAGACGTCGTCTCTTTCAGGGAAGACCTTGCATTTTCCAACATGACAATGCCAGACCACATACTGCATCAATTACAACATCATGGCTGCGTAGAAGAAGGATCCGGGTACTGAAATGGCCAGCCTGCAGTCCAGATCTTTCACCCATAGAAAACATTGGGCGCATCATAAAGAGGAAGATGCGACAAAGAAGACCTAAGACAGTTGAGCAACTAGAAGCCTGTATTAGACAAAAATGGGACAATTCCTATTCCTAAACTTGAGCAACTTGTCTCCTCAGTCCCCAGACGTTTGCAGACTGTTATAAAAAGAAGAGGGGATGCCACACAGTGGTAAACATGGCCTTGTCCCAACTTTTTTGAGATGTGTTGATGCCATGAAATTTAAAATCAACTTATTTTTCCCTTAAAATGATACATTTTCTCAGTTTAAACATTTGATATGTCATCTATGTTGTATTCTGAATAAAATATTGAAATTTGAAACTTCCACATCATTGCATTCTGTTTTTATTCACAATTTGTACAGTGTCCCAACTTTTTTGGAATCGGGTTTGTATTTAAAAATTCTTCATTTTGAGTTGATTCTCACTTGAACTATGGAACTTCAGCAGCTTTGTGAATGCATGTCTGCCCAGTGGCGCAACAAGATGAGCAACAGGCACCTGACCCAGAGATAGTGGGTTTGAGTCCTGTTTGGGCCAACTTCATAAAGTTGTGTCATTTCAATTCCTTTATTATGTGAGTGTTTACTAAATATAACATGCATTTCATTTATATACAAAATCTTCATTGTTAGTTTTTTCCTCCCCAATGGGAGTCTGTGGCAGCCCTATGAACCGTAAATAGGAAAATGATGAAAATCGGCACACTTGTGATGGTAATGAATATTAATTATTAAGTATAAATATTAATTAACTTTGTGTCTTACATTAAGATGTCAGAATACTTAGTAAGAATACTTTTGGTTTTTAAATTTACTTTTAAAGTTTTGAAACCAAAGTATTTTTAGCTACTTTTTGAACCCATGGAACCATTGAAACGGCTTGGCCCCGTGAGGCTGCTTGCAGCTTTAATTTATATATATAGTTGGTCAATGTAATGACTTTATGGACATAAGTCGGAGATATCAAGTAGGAATATCCCACAGTTTAAATGGCCACAGTAATTAAATATGACGATGTTTGTGAGTGAATCGTTCTCATGAACTGATTCTTTTTAAATAATTAAATCAGATTTTAACATATAAACAATGAAACATCTGACAACCTAAAACAAAAACACAGATAAACAAAAGTATTTAACTACATTTCACTTTTTTTTTTTTGGAAAACTCTTTTTAGTTCTTTTAAACTAGCTGTTCAAACAAACTGATTCACTAAAATAAATTGAACACTATCAGTCAAGCGGATATTAATAACAAGTCATTATATGGTTGCTGTAATCCTTGATGTTTAGATGCGTCCAGAGCTCTCCCCGAATTTCCTGATGTTGACCTGCAGGGTAAAGCTTTACCAGAGGGCATTGAGCTGGAACATCTCAAGAGCTTTCAGCTGCTCTACAGAGAACACTGCGAAGTGAGTCTTCTCTCTTCTTCTCTGTTTGAATCCAGTGATTTACTGTCAGCATCACAATGAATATCTGTTTATAAGCTAAATATCTCTTCTAATTGGTTTTTACTGATGTTGTGTGTTTCTTTAGGCCATTCTTGATGTAATGGTCAACCTTCAGTTCCCTTTGGTGGAGACTCTTTGGAAAACATTTTGGAGGTTCAGTGAAAGTCAGGCAGGAGACTCAGCAACACTAGCTGTGTAAGTTTGCTTCTCAGCACAACAAACTCCTTTAGACCAACACTACACGTCAAGGTTTTCACGGTTACATGCGTTCAGGAGTAATTTATTAAGGTGGATCTTGGGTGGTTCTACTAATAATTGTCAGACAAATCAAATTTTTTATTTTTATTTAGACAAAATATAAAAGGTCATGTTTGAGGCATCAGACTTTTACAGCTAACGTAATATGATAGGAGAATATAGAGCTCATACTCGAGGAAGAAAAAAACACCTCAATTTTATTCAGAGGCCCAAACTGAGAAAAAATATGTAATTTGGTGCAGTTGCTGATATTTATATTACCAAAAAGTAAGATAAAATTCTGATAGCTTGTAATGTAAATCAATGAGTTCATTATAACAGTATACACTCACCTAAAGGATTATTAGGAACACCATACTAATACTGTGTTTGACCCCCTTTCGCCTTCAGAACTGCCTTAATTCTACGTGGCATTGATTCAACAAGGTGCTGAAAGCATTCTTTAGAAATGTTGGCCCATATTGATAGGATAGCATCTTGCAGTTGATGGAGATTTGTGGGATGCACATCCAGGGCACGAAGCTCCCGTTCCACCACATCCCAAAGATGCTCTATTGGGTTGAGATCTGGTGACTGTGGGGGCCATTTTAGTACAGTGAACTCATTGTCATGTTCAAGAAACCAATTTGAAATGATTCGAGCTTTGTGACATGGTGCATTATCCTGCTGGAAGTAGCCATCAGAGGATGGGTACATGGTGGTCATAAAGGGATGGACATGGTCAGAAACAATGCTCAGGTAGGCCGTGGCATTTAAACGATGCCCAATTGGCACTAAGGGGCCTAAAGTGTGCCAAGAAAACATCCCCCACACCATTACACCACCACCACCAGCCTGCACAGTGGTAACAAGGCATGATGGCTCCATGTTCTCATTCTGTTTACGCCAAATTCTGACTTTTTTAACATTTTTCCAGTCTTCAACTGTCCAATTTTGGTGAGCTCGTGCAAATTGTAGCCTCTTTTTCCTATTTGTAGTGGAGATGAGTGGTACCCGGTGGGGTCTTCTGCTGTTATAGCCCATCCGCCTCAAGGTTGTGCGTGTTGTGGCTTCACAAATGCTTTGCTGCATACCTCGGTTGTAACGAGTGGTTATTTCAGTCAAAGTTGCTCTTCTATCAGCTTGAATCAGTCGGCCCATTCTCCTCTGACCTCTAGCATCAACAAGGCATTTTCGCCCACAGGACTGCCACATACTGGATGTTTTTCCCTTTTCACACCATTCTTTGTAAACTCTAGAAATGGTTGTGCGTGAAAATCCCAGTAACTGAGCAGATTGTGAAATACTCAGACCGGCCCGTCTGGCACCAACAACCATGCCACGCTCAAAATTGCTTAAATCACCTTTCTTTCCCATTCTGACATTCAGTTTGGAGTTCAGGAGATTGTCTTGACCAGGACCACACCCCTAAATGCATTGAAGCAACTGCCATGTGATTGGTTGATTAGATAATTGCATTAATGAGAAATTGAACAGGTGTTCCTAATAATCCTTTAGGTGAGTGTAAGAGACTACCTCTCCCAATAATAATATAGCTTTATGATCAAAGCGCTGTCATTTTATTGTGGGGCATAAAACATATAGGCTAATGCAATGAAATACAATGATTATTAAGATATATACGAATAAACGTTCCTCAAAAACCTGATGTATCAAATCATCTTAAAATGATTTTTCTAGAAAATGATGAATTGATAATCAAGTACACCTAAGTTGCTTCAGTCAAGTAAGTGTTCATCATATTACTAACAATATAAAAAGTTACTCTTACATTTATAAATAACAGCAAAATAACAGCAAAAAGACTCAACCTAAAGGGGGACGTTTTTAGATTTATATTAAAAAAGTTTTTACTTGCTAAAAAAGTACAAACTATCAATCAGACAAAAGAAGGCATGTAGTAGATTGTGTACAACAGGTTTTTCATCAAAGTTTGGATCATGTTGATCATTTAGGGGCCTTACACAGCTTGAGACAGTCTACAGAGAATGTGACAAAACGACCATTACAAATCCATTTACTCTTCATGTCAGAAGTAGCGTGAACGCTTGAAGTAAGTCAGAAATAGAAAGGGGCATCTCAGTTTACTGTCAGGAATCCAGTGTAGACAATATCACTGATTATGATGGGTTCTATTTGGTTTTGTCGTGTTGCATCGCGCCACTCATCATGTCTGGTGTAGAAATTAAATATGATAAAGTACGCTTCATAGACTTAATGAATGATAAGACACATAACATTATCCGTTTTACTTTGGATGTCTTAGGCATGATGAGTCGGAGAAGAGGCTGCCCAAGTCATGTTTGGTGCTGCTCTGTAAATATGAGCCAGTGCTTCGCTGGAGTCGCGACTGCGACAACACACTGTACCAGGGCCTGGTGGAGATGCTCATCCCAGACGTTCTGAGACCTATTCCCAGTGAGTTCACCAATGTTCTCTCACTACAGATTTGCATATTAATATGCAGCAGTATGTGCCAGAGCTGGTGGTGATCTATCAGGTGAGCTACATTTTGTAAACAGTGGCCTCTTTTCACTCACATTCACCTTGCCAACCTGTGGGTCAACATCAGGGCTGCTAATTATGGGCGTCCACTGCCACACAACATCATATATTTTGCTGAAATGAATTCTTAATTCTTTCTCCAGGTGCCTTAACACAAGCCATCAGAAACTTTGCCAAGAGTCTTGAGAGCTGGTTGACTAACGCCATGATGAACATTCCTGAAGAGATGGTTCGTGTCAAGGTCAGTGAAATAAAAGAGAAAATCTAAAGACCCCAAATGTTTGAACAGTACTGTACATCTTATTGAAAGGGTACCCACACTCCTTGAAAGTACTTGAAAGTACGTGAATTTCAGACACATGGATTCAAGGACTGGAAAGTATGTGAAAACAAACACTGGTCCTTGAAAGTGCTTGAATTAAACTAAATTTTGTTAGAGTAGCATGGTGATATCACAAAAATCGGCCTTTATGCACTACCAAAGCCAGAACGAAACAGCAAAAAAAAAAAAAAAAAAAAAGGGAAAACCTGGGGGAAAAAAAGCGTGTGAGCGGACGGATCGCGATCATGCGCAGCAGCCCTGCATGATGAACGAGTGAGAAGCGTGGAGCTTTAACTACCTCAGTATCAGGGAAGTGCAAATTTATCTATGCTTGACTCAAGTGTTGAGCTACATAAAAATTGGTTAATCAGTTACAACAAATAACGCCTAATAAAATGTGTTTATAAGTGCAGTGCTGCTTTGTTTACAGATGTAACTGGAAAAAAACAATATACACTATATTGCCAAAAGTATTGGGACACCCCTCCAAATCACTGAATTCAGGTGTTCCAATCACTTCCATGGCCACAGGTGTATAAAATCAAGCACCTAGGCATGCAGACGCTTCTACAAACATTTGTGAAAGAATGGTTAGCTCTCGGGAGCTCAGTGAATTCAAGCGTGGTACCGTGATAGGTTGCCACCTGTGCAATAAACCCATTTGTGAAATTTTCTCACTACTAAATATTCCACGGTCAACTGTTAGTGGTATTATAACAAAGTGGAAGCAATTGGGAACAACTCAGCCACGAAGTGGTAGGCCACGTAAAATCACAGAGCGGGGTCAGCTTATGCTGAGGCGCACAGTGCGCAGAAGTCGCCAACTTTCTGCAGAGTCAATAGCTACAGACCTCCAAACTTTGCGTGGCCTTCAGATTAGCTCAAGAACAGTGCTTAGAGAGCTTCACGGAATGGGTTTCCATGGCCGAGCAGCTGCATCCAAGCCTTACATCAAGTGCAATGCAAAGCGTCGAATGCAGTGGTGTAAAGCACGCTGCCACTGGACTCTAGAGCAGTGGAGATGTGTTCTCTGGAGTGACGAATCACGCTTCTCTGTCTGGCAATCTGATGGACGAGTCTGAGTTTGGCAGTTGCCAGGAGAACGGTACTTGCCTGACTGCATTGTGCCAAGTGTAAAGTTTGGTGGAGGGGGATTATGGTGTGGGGTTGTTTTTCAGGGGTTGTGCTTGGCCCCTTAGTTCCAGTGAAAGGAACTCTTAATGCTTCAGCATACCAAGACATATTGGACAATTTCATGCTCCCAACTTTGTGGGAACAGCTTGGGGATGGCCCCTTCCTGTTCCAACATGACTGCGCACCAGTGCACAAAGCAAGGTCCATAAAGACATGGATGAGCGAGTTTGGTGTGGAGGAACTTGACTGGCCTGCACAAAGTCTTGACCTCAACCCGATAGAACACCTTCGGGATGAATTAGAGTGGAGACTGCGAGCCAGGCCTTCTCATCCAACATCAGTGCCTGACCTCACAAATGCGCTTCTAGAAGAATGGTCAAAAATTCCCATAAACACACTCCTAAACCTTGTGGAAAGCCTTCCCAGAAGAGTTGAAGCTGCTATAGCTGCAAAGGGTGGGCCAACTCCAGAATGTCCAGAATGGAATGGGATGGGATTAAAGTTTATGTGCATGTAAAGGCATACGTCCCAAAACTTTTGGCAATATAGTGTATATTCTGTTCCATAAGCGCCATCTACTGTCAGAGATTGAATTTGCATTTTCATTCAGCGCATCTGCATTGGTCAACCACTACTGTCAATACCACAAAACATCTGTTTTTATGAATGACAAATAATAGTTAGTACGCTTGGTCTAAAAGGAACCTAAAACAGTGTGCTTGTGTTGTGACGCATAGTCAGACATGCAATTTCAAACTAGGGGGTTTAAATTTAAAGTGTCTAAAGACTTAAAAACTTCCCCTAATGAATTTCATTTGGGAAAATAAATGCAAATATCACATCATCTGCAAGAAAGTTCCCTATTTCATTTTTAAATGATCTTAGTAGCTAAATGAATACATACAACTTTTTAGCTATTAAATTATGCATACCCAACAAACAAATAATTAAACATTAGATAATTAAACTTTAGAATATTAAACATTTCATTTGTTATTTATTGCATCTTTTCTGTGAATTGGCCTTTGTTTAGGTGACGTGTGCAAGCGCTTTCGCTCAGACCCTGCGCAGGTACACCTCTCTAAATCACCTGGCACAGGCAGCACGTGCCGTCCTGCAAAACACAGCGCAGATCAACCAGATGCTCAGCGACCTCAACAGAGTGGACTTTGCCAATGTGCAGGTGTGTGTGACTGGACATATCCCTCACGTCCCAGTCAGATTTGAAGCTGGATGCTGTGTTTATGAGGGCTGAACTAGAGCTTTCATCTGTCACCATCTGAGATGAAGTCACTTTTGGTATGCATATGGGTGTTTGTGGCTTTCCTAGCTATCAGGGTAACGGAAACTTGAGTGAGTGTTTAGCATAACATGCATTTTGTTTCCTTTAAAGTGATTTTTGCTAAGTATGTCAGCCGTCATTTAGCAGATGATTTTATCCAAAATGACTTGCAGTACACATATTAATAAGGTGAACCCCTGGGTAAGGTGTCTTACTCAAGAGAACAGTTGGGATAGTTTGTGGATTAACCCTTGTGGGATGCAAAACATTTTGGTCATACTGTAGCTTTAATCACTAGGCCATACCAGAAAGGGGAATGCTAACTCATTTAGAGAGGACATGGGCAAGCACCAATCACATTTTCTTCAGAATGTAAATGTATAGTTTATTTTGCTGTTCGTTATAGATAATTATGGATAGACAGACAGACAGACAGACAGATAGATAGATAGATAGATAGATAGATAGATAGATAGATAGATAGATAGATAGATAGATAGATCAATTATCATTGGTGCTCAATTTTTTATAATGGTTCTTATCACTGTAAAAAAAATAAAAAAAAAAATAATATTTTTGTTGAAACCCTGACACATTTTTCCCTGCATTCTTTGATAAATAAGAAGCTAAAAGAACAGCATTTATTTGAAATAAAAATATTTTGTAACATTATAAATGTCTTCTAATCACTTCTAATCAATTTAATGTGCCCTTGCTGAATAAAAAAGAAAAATTCCTTTTTTTTTTTTTTTTTTAATTTTCCTTAAAAATATTAAGCAGCACAACTGTTTTAACATTGATAATAATAATAAATGCTTCTTGAGCAGCGACTCAGCATATTTGAATGATTTCTGAAGGATAATTAAAAGATATTTCATTTAGTTTGGGTTTTTGAATCCCATGTGCTTTCTCCTGTAGGAACAGGCCTCTTGGGTGTGCCGATGTGAGGATCGGGTGGTGCAGCGGCTGGAGCAGGACTTTAAACTGACCCTTCAGCAGCAGAACTCTCTGGAGCAGTGGGCAGCTTGGCTGGATGGTGTGGTCTCGCAGGTCTTAAAGCCGTACCAGTCCAGCTCTGCCTTTCCAAAAGCAGCAAAACTCTTCCTGCTGAAGTGGAGTTTTTACAGGTGAGCCTCAGAAGGTTGTCACAGGGGATTTGTTCTCTGGGATGGACAAGAACATGAAGTGACGCATCAATTCTGTTCCAAAACCTACTGAGAATTTACAATTCAGTTTTCTATTTGAATATATTTTAAAATGAAATTTATTCATGTGATGGCAAAGCTGGATTTTTTCCTCCACGAGTAAAATAAAATAATAAAAAGAACTGAATTCTTAAAGCTGTATTTTCAGCATCATTACTCCAGTCTTCAGTGTCACATGATCCTTCTGAAATCATCTAATATCATCTAATATGATGATTTGATGATCAAGAAACATTTCTTATTATTATCACTGTTGTGGAAACTTTGTTGTGGTGTGCATCTTTGATGTATACAAGTATTAACTTCTTTCAAAAAATTCTGACTGACCCTAAACTTTTGAACAGTAGTGCCAGTATATACGGAGCCCCGCACAAGACATGCGGGAAGAAAATATGTATTTCATGGTCAAGAATTAACAATTTGTTCCCACGACTTACTAATACGTCAGCACGTTTGACTAATTTCTGCCCTCGTTTTAAATTGTGGCCACGTTGTAATAAATCATTCCCTTGTTTTAGTTAAATGTCTGCATGCCATGTGCGGGGCTCTGTAAGTATATAATAAAATAATTAACTAAAAATAAAACACAAATAAAAAAAAAAATGCATTAAATTTATAATAAATTAACAATTTTAACCCATTTATTAGTTACTAATAAACTTTATAAATATAATGTAAAAAGTTTTTATAATGAGTTTATATATATATATATATATATATATATAAAAATCAATTAAAAGTTTGTGTTTACATAATATGGGTGTATAAAAAAAGGTAAACTATTTTATATATAAATGTAACAAATCTTTTTTTAAATATATACATGCATGTGTTTATTAATATATACATAATAATTATACACAGTACACACATATATTATGTAATTTACTTTTATTACAAACTTTTATTTTGGATGCAATTTATCGATTTGATAGCACTAATATATATATATATATATATATATATATATATATATATATATATATATATATATAAAATCAATGTATGCGACGCTCCCTTAGATTTTTCTAAAACAATAAATCCTTAAAGGCAACATAATTTTGCTGTTTGGAGCAGTTTTCACATTGCGTGCTTGGTTTTGAATCTGAGCTGTAATGACTGTTGGGGCCACTAACTGTAATGTCATGTATATTTCCCTCTTACTCATCCTCTTATGTGTCTTACCCACCCAAAAACTCTCTTCTTTCTCACATTTCCTGTATCCTTTCTTTGTTCTTTCTTTAGCTCAATGGTGATCAGAGACCTGACTCTCCGCAGTGCTGCAAGCTTCGGCTCATTTCACCTAATCCGTCTGCTCTATGATGAGTACATGTACTATCTGATAGAGCACAGAGTTGCCCAGGCCAAGGGTGAAACTCCCATTGCTGTCATGGGAGAGGTACAAATACACACACACACACACACACACACACTTAGATACAGAAATCCAAAATTGTGTCATGCTTCTCGTGACAGGATATTAGACTGAGGAACTGTGAATGACAGATTCAGAATTGAAAAGAGTGTTTTAAATGTCCTAATTCTCTTTTTTGCTCCTTAAGTTTGCAAGTCTTGGCCGAAGTCTGAACCCACTCGATCCTGATAAAGGTTAGTAGTTTTACACACAAAAACCAAACACATAATAATCTTCTAAATAACAAACAGGTTTCTTCTTCATTTACTAAATTCACACCCTTGCATCATAGCAGTGACTTAAAGTGTGCACCACTCACAAATACATTCAGTGTATTTTTAAAGGCACAGTATGTAAGTTTCGGGTCGCTTATTCAAAACAATAACAAAGGCGTAGCTTGATGCTGTGAATGAGCGTGGAATCATGGGAGTTGTAACAGCGCTGTTTTACATGGTCAAAACAATCTTACTAAAGATACATTTGAGTGTGTGGAAGTTGTTATAATGTTACTCTGTGCAGTAAGCTTGATCGATATTAGAATATTATATTAATAAAAGCTGGATGACTTGTGTTGCTAAATGGCATGCAATTCATTTTAAAATATATTGTATGGTAGAGAAAACAAATAAAGCTCTTTCTGATTATGTTAACTACTTGACAATATAGCATTGTCTCTGAAGCATGGTACAAACATGTAAATCAAGAAAACAAGAGATTCAAACAATAAGACTAACCATGTTGAATTATTTAACAATGATTTAGTCAAGAGTTTTTCTGTCAGACTATCCAAACAGTTGCTCACCTGTCTAATAAAACTCATAATATATTAACGGAGTGTCTATTTACACCAAGTGCCTTGTTGGCAAGTACTATTTGCACTAGCTCCACCTAACAATGCCTGGTTGGGCCAAACAAGATTAAAAAAGACGAGTGTGTTTCAATGTCTTCAGTGGCAGTAAAGCGTAAGGCTCATGGATCTAGGTTTTTACATGATTGACCCAGGTTCGAATCCGCCTTTTGCAGAGCTCGCTGTTCTCCCTTTTCCCATCACATATCACACCGGAAAGGCATTTACTTTCAATAAAAATTAAGAAAATGTTCTAAAAATGGAAATAAAGTGCCTTAACGAAATGTTTAATAATAATAAAAGTATTTATTGGGTAGGTGTATGGAGGGGTTTTATTGTCCCATTAAGGCGGCATCCATTTAAGAATTTTAATAAATATAATTATTTACACTCTGTTATTATTGCATCCTGTTAATGTACAACAGTACTGGGGTGCATATAGTATGTATCTGTCAAAATAAAGTATAAATAGCATCTAATTACTATTTACGCATTGCAAAGAACTGCTACTTTTACATGGTGTAAATAGAATATATCACTATTTTCACTTAGTATACTATTTCACTTAGTAAATAGCTTCTATCGCTAAGAAAATGTGTTATTTTCACTTAGTGTAAACAGAATCTAGTTGCTATTTTCACTTAATGCAAATAGCCGCTGCCATATATTAAAGCGTCTTTGCTGTTCCCATGGTTTCTACAGAAGTAAAGGAAATTGAGGGTAAGGCAGATATGATGTCATTGACAGGTGACGCAATGACACAGGCCATTTCACTGGTTATAATTGCGGATTTCTCTGGATTTAAACATTGTTGCAAACATTTGGGATAAAGTACACAAGTCAACAAAATATATATGATTTTTATATTGGTTTTTGGATGTTTTAATAAAAAAAAAATCTTACATATTGTGCCTTTATATGTATTTAAATGAATTATTACTGACATCGATTTATAATTAATGTAATTTAAATTATGTAATTTTAAAATAATTTAAAAATATCAGATGTATTATCGATTTTTTTTTTAAAAACGTATAAAAATACATTGAATTTATATTAAAATAAATCAAATCAAATCAAATCAAATCACCTTTATTTATATAGCGCTTTTTACAATGCCAGTTGTTTCAAAGCAGCTTCACAGTGGTAACAGGAAAATAATGCAACGGAATTTGATTCGGCTGTACAGCCGCTCTGGTGAAAACGGTGATGTCATTCAGCTCATTTCAATTATCATATAGTGTCAATGCGGGCAGGTCAGTAATATAGTTGAAATTTAAGTGTCCCCAAATATAAAAATGTATATGTATTTTCATTATTATTTACAGTAATTTATAATTATTTTAATGTAAAATAATTAAAAATATCTGATTTAGTATTAATGCTTTGAAAAAAAAATTGTAATAAAAATGTATGAGTATTTATAATAAGTAATAATAATAAGTTATTATTATTTTCAGTAATTTATAATCAAATTTTATTGTTGAAATTATGAAATGGAATATGAATATTTTTAGTACTGAATAAAATGCATGCATTTTTATAATTGACATTCTCTGTATGTCTGTGTGTCTCAGAAGAGGAAGAGGAGGAGGAAGAAGACAGTGATGATGAGTGTCAGGAGTTGTCTCTGCAGTCTGATATGGGTGCTATCGGGGACGAATCTTTGGAACCGCCTGCCAAGCTGGCTCGAACCGACCAGAGGGTGCTGTTCACCACAGGAAGCATGGATAACTGAGAACTTACACACACACACACACACACACACACACACACACACACACACACACGCACCTACAAGCACACACTCCACATGACAGTCACCCATCATTTGTGCACTTAAACCAACACATGCATCTAACAAACATAAATGCTGCAGCTTACATATTTACACAACATTTCAGATGTTCGTATGTACATTTCCATGCCTGTCGATGTCTCAAAAGCACATATACACTTGCATTCACTGAAACACAGAGGCACAGATAGCGCCGCCTTCGTTTAGAGACACACGCTCATAACATAGACGTATCATATCGAGATCTTAGACAGGGTGTCTCGCTCACTAAGAATAGCTCTCGAATCTAAACCTGATTCTGTGTCTATAGCTGTTTAGACGCAAGAAGACAAATGAAAACTGCTGCAACTGGATCCTAAGAGTTGTTTGTGATGGACTGATCTTTGATTGGCTACTGAAACCTGATTGAAACTGTCAGTCAAGCTTTTTGAACCTATAAGGGTTGTGTAGGGAGAAAAGATGGACTGTAAGTGTGTGCGTTGTGTGTTGATGTATACTTTCTGCCTATCCGTGTGTTGTTTGTGTGATGGTGAGTGACCCGGGACCTTATCGTTTTATTGGCTAATGGCTAGCACGAATGCGTGTGTTTTTGTGCATGTGCGAATGAACGTCCGTGGATTTCAAGAAGTGTTGATAGTTGTTTTGTTCTTGATGCCTTCAGTGACTGCCATGTCATTAAATGTTTAAAGGATATTATAGCCCAGCTCTTGTAAAAACTAGATTTCCCATGAGTCTACTAGGTGTACGTGATTCAGCTGGGTTCTGTTGAAAAAGTTTTTTTTAGGGCTAGTATACATACCTCTGCAAATGACAGCAGTTTGCCAGAAACGAGAGGAAGGTTTATTCCCAGTATGTCTTTCCTCTTAATTCTTTTTCTCCCTCCCCTTGTTTATTTATTTATTTAAAAAAAAAAAAACGGTCCTATTTTGTTGCACTTTTTCCTCCTGCCAAACATCATCCTGAGCTTGGTACAAGACATTAGAT